>PVJA010005311.1:0-79856 GCA_004027025.1 Myocastor coypus | reverse complement strand
GGTTTAGGTATGAACAAGTAAGATAAAAAATTAAAAAGTTCATTAATTTGTATCCTTAAATATTGATTTGTTATTAGGACAGTTATAGGCAAGTATAGGTAATTTCTCAAATTCAAATGGAAATCAAAAAGGTGGCTTTGAAAGTAAACTGGAATGTTACAAAACTACAACTGAGATAAGTCCTGCATCTTTCTTGTTTTTTGTTGTCAAATAAAAAAGCATTTGAGAACATTGCCTTTTGCCCATTTCAAGTGGTTTCTGGGGTTATGCTTCCCTATTTACTTATAGTATTAAAAAATGGTGAAAATCAGCCCATGCCTGCCCCATGCAAGTCTCCATTCAAAGCAGTGACCTCTAGTCCCTAAAGGACTTTTAGTTTAAAAAAAAAACAAAAAAACTTGCTTTGATGCAAAGGCTGAGTGGCTCATTACCCAGCTGAACTGAAGAGCTGCGATAACGAGGATGTGCACCTCTCTCTGGCCAGCTCCCTATCCCCTGGAGGAGGCAGAGGCACATGACCCCGATGCCCAGGAGACATGGCAGCTTCTCCAACGCCCTCCTTCCTCAGAAGGCCCAGGTGTCGTCAGGAAGATCACTCAGCTCCTGGGGGAGTTACTGAAACTCTGAAATCTTGGGAGGTTGGACAGTGGGTGGGGTGATGGTATCTCTGCACGTGAAGGATTGGGAAGAAAAGCTCCAGTGACTGACCATGGTTAGGAAGCAGAATGGACAAGAGAACCTCTGGCTTCATCGTGCAGTGGTTACTGCAGAGCTCAAGGCCAAGAAATCACTTACTCTTGTGTTCCTTTATGTTCAGAACTTAAAGTTCTCTAGCTTTCTCTGATGTTTATGTATATATCCTAAGTACAGACCATCATACAAAGTACAGGGCTCATGATTACTTAGTCCATACCACTGTACCAGGCAACCACTGCTCACCAGGTGAACAGAATCCACTGCCTGGCTGGCTGCCCCTTCCCCTTTTAGGTTAGATCCTGTTGGATGTGTTTAAAATACATTCACCCACAAATGCCTCAGGCTCCTTAGAAGTCTTGAGTTGCCTCTTGGTTTATGTTTTCATAACTTGGGGAATAGCAGATTCCACTTTTTAGAATATTTATTACCCAATTAGGCCAACCTATTTTAAGATATTGTGTCATTAAAACATTGTAACTTCCACTTTAAGAAATGCTAATTGTCACAGATTCTTACTGGCCTTCGAGTTTCATTTGCTTTTGTCTTAAATTCTTTGACACACTGCCAGTGTGACAGTGTTAGTGGATGTATTGAATTCCCAATGATGAGCTCGTTGGAGAAGCAGTCACTCCAAAAACCATTATTTATAACAAACACTTCATTTATTATTTGCACTTATTTACAGTATTTACATATTACACAAGAGCAGAATGCTATCTTACATTTATTATACAAAGGACAAATGGGATTGCAAGGGTATATGCACTGATTTGTATTCTACTATCTCCAAAATATGACTAATTTTTTTTTTTTAAATTTTCATGCAGTTCCACATAATACCCTGGGAGTTTAATTGTAAAAGTAATACAAAATATCAAATCATATCATATACTATATGAAAATATAGTTTTAAGATTCTGCCTGTGCTTCTAAAGAAATATTTGGTGATGTCACCTAATCAGGAAAATGAAGTATTCTTATAGCACTATACATCAAGTATGTTGTGTTCTCAGTTTTTTAAAATAAAGGATGCAAGTATCACCTCAGGTATGCTCATTAAATGAATATCTGCAAACAGTATCAACAACATACAAATTCAAAGGAAGTTTGGAGGAGTCTGTCTGCAAAAATAAATCTCTGTCCCCAGGGAATGGGCATGAAGAGAGTCCTGTCTCCCAGTGGTCCAAGGCACTTCTCAGGGTTCCTGGTGTGGTGCTCCTTCACAGCTGAAAGGAAATGCACGCGTGTTACAGCACTGCTCACATTGGCGCGTCCGTCCTACAGAGCTATGCGCTAGCATATTGCATTGACAGGCAAGGAATCTCCTATTCATGTTTCTCTGTTGCAGGAAGTTGAGTTGAGTCTAGTTGACTAGTTGACTACCTGCAGTTCTGCAGCTGGTGCATGCCAGCTTCCTCAAGGCATGCAGGCTACTTGCTCCTGTGCAGATGCCTGTGGAAGTGTGGCCAGAGGCAGTGTTTAGTCCTTTGTGTGTGTGGGCAGTGTCCTCAGGCATGAGGGGCAGTCCTGAGGAGCAGCTGACTGACCTCTCACTTCCCTGTGTACAAGGGTCAGCAAAGCTGACTGTTTAACCAAAATTAGCCTCTGCTCAACATTCTAAATACTGATGAGCCTTTGTTTTTAAAAGAAGGCTGTTTTTAAGGCTGCTAGGCTGTACCCAGAAAGCAAAACCAGCTACTCAGATACTCATTACTCAGATATACTTGACTGAAAAACCTTGGAGCTCAAGATTTCATCTAATTGACCTGGGAATGAGCTACTGGGAAACACTTGCCACCTTTTCTGTGGTCTGAGGTCAGGGTCAGAGACACAGTACACACGGATTTGTTTCTTAGTCTTGGCTTTAAAGGCCTGTGGGCTGGAGCTCCAGAAGAATCTTGAGCCTATCAGCTGGAGTCAGAACAGGATGGTAGGTACAGCAGGGCCAGGGCATGGCCCCTTGTTGGCCACCAGGACCTCTGCCCAGGGTGGCCCAGCACTCTGTCCCTGGGTGCATGCGCTGTCACATGCTGTCTGCTCCTGAAGGACTCACATTCTCAGCCAACCTGCAAGGTGCAGAGAAGGCTGGCTTGTGTCTGCCGTGGTTACCCACTAGCTAAGTTTGCCTTTGCAGTCTAAAACCTTTAAAATTGAAAGAAATATTTATAGCATAAGAGTTACGAGACTTTTCTCTAGCAGGAATATCAGTTTTAAACTTCACCCATTTCTTGTCCAAAATGAACTCCAATAGCTGTGACAGCTGTGACTGTCAGGCAGGTGGCCTTTGGGTGCAGGAGCCATGAGCACACACTGCTGTCTTACCAGCAGTTTGAAGTGCACAAGGGCTATGCTGGCCTCATCTGCTTGGGCTCCTTTTGCCAGTCTCCCCTGAGTAACTTGTGCTGTAGTATAGAACTGAGCCCCCAAATGTCCCTGGCACAGACTTGGCTCCATGAAGAGGTGGCTTATAGGCAGGTAGCAGGGCCTCTATCTTCCCTGGTTATGAGGAGATGGAGACTTTCCCAGGATGCATCTGGGCATTGTCCAGTGTGATGACAGCCCACCTCCAAACGTGGGTAGGTAACAACACTACTTCCCTCATCCCACTGCCTTGGGAGGCTCCCAAGAACACACACCAGCTCTGGGCTCAAAGAGAAAGTCAAGTTCACATTGTCACAGTTTGTAGAGAAGAAACTGCAGACTCAGCATGAGAAAGGAGCAGAAGCACACACCTAGCTCTGGCTGGCATTAAAATTGTTTGGTTCCTCCAGGTAATACAGTTGGGGAACCTGTGTACCCCTGCACTGTCCCCTCGTGTCTCAGCCCCACCCCTGTCTTCAGTAGCACTTGCTCCTGACAGGAAAGGTCACAGAGTGCCAGGGTGGCAGCACCTGCAAGGCCTGCCAGACAGAGTCCAGCACTGCCACCTCTATTCCCAAGTGCTGAGTGCATCTGGGTAGAAAAGCACCACTCACGTGCATTCTTTATGAGACAGCTGCCTCTAGGGAGGGATAACACAACACCCCTTTTATTAGTGCTTTCTGGACAGCTGGACATTTTCTGGGAAGAGCCATTTCTGGACAGAAAGCCAGTCTTAGTTGTGGTGATGGGCCCTCCTTTGGCAGGCCTGGCACACCCAACACATCCAGGAAGCAAGAATGGGTGGAACTGCAGCTTTGCCAGGCTGTCTGCAGTGGGCTGAGTCTAGCAGGCTGGGTCATAAAGCCAGACTCCCAGCCATCCCCAGCTGCTTGCTACCTGCCATTCCTCCAGGGACTAACACAAAATCAGCATCTCTGGATAATGCACTTACTGTTTTGCAGCTAGATGCTATGAGAAAACACAGAACCATTCAGAAGATAGCTGTTCTACTTAAGCTTATGGATATAGTGAGAAGACTCCAAACCTTTACCAGACACCTTATAAAACACACAAGAGCATGCCTGGCACACAGACTGTCCCTTACTCTACCTATTCAGTAAAGCTGCTGCTTCTAATTCTACATTTTACTATTCTATGGACTGATACATAGTTCTAGTGTTGCCGGGCAGCAGCAGTGAGCCGTGTTCTCTAGGATGGGCTAGACCTAGCTAGAGAACTGGCTGACCGGGTCTATTGGCATGTGGCCCATCAAGAAGCACTGTGTCCACTTAGGAGTCAAGCTGGGAAATTGAGGCAAGATTTTAAGAGTGGTCCTCGGTCAGGTGCTCTGGACAGATCAGGGAGCTTTAGAGCTGTGGGTTACGGCTGGCTGGCTCCGCAGTTTCCCAGCAGGGGGCGCCTCTTGTCAGGGCCGGTGTTTTTAGGTATTCTGAGTATGTGTGAAGCTGACTCTGAAGGCTGCCTAAGCCAGAGAATGAGTATCTCCAGACTCCTGTGAGTTCTTCACATCCCACCTGGGTTCTGGCTTTGCCGTGTGGCCCACCCAACCGTGGGGGCTTACCTCACCCCTCCATGCACATGGGACTGACAGCCAGCCGAGTAAGAAGCCTCGCACATCTTTTATAGTCTGCAGAGAAAATAAACCACAGATTCTTGTCAGATACATGAATGACACTAAAATAAACAGTTTTTTTAAGCTTATCAACTGCTCTCACAATTTATTTCTAAATATTCTGCACTTCCTTGAGGCAGTACAGAGTCTGCCATCTGAAATCAAGGGCTCTAAGTTGTTGATTCAATGCTATATGATTCTTTAGGGCATTTGCGTCACACACAGAAGTTAGGTAACTTTGGGTGCTGTGGAAAGGCACATGAAACTGTTGCCTACCACGTGGCTCTCAGGTTCTTGGAATTATCTCTAGTGCTTCTTCCTAGGAGACAGAATATTTCCACACCCTGTGCAGGTCTCATGCAGCCTGAATCTCCACCTGATATGGCCATGATCCCAAGACTTCTGCATTAACATGCTAAAACGCATAGGTGCGTACTAGCCAAGAGGCCTGTCCTGGACAAGATAAAGGAAAAGTTAATTTCTTTTTCCTTTTTTCTTGATTCTGGGGATGCAGTTAAGCTAGTTTCTGAGTCCAAACTGTTGCTCCTTGACACTATTGATATTTCCTGTTCCACTCTTTTGCTGGGAGCTGCTATAGAGAAGACATGGGAAGGTTTCGTGGCCACTGCCTTAGGGGATTTCCTCAGGACCGAGTTCTGTGCAATGCTGTGCTTCTTAATGAATTACTAAAGACATACTCAGCAGTACAAAATCCTACTTTAGGAAAGCATTCGTGCTCCTCTGAGATTCTGAATGAAGGAGTAAACCTATAGTAACAACTACACACAGTGTTAGACAGGAAGCTAACTTTACTCCTGAGTCCACCCTGTGGATACTGTACCATGGATGCAGTGGGTTATGAGTGCAGCAAACTATAACTGCTCTCATGTGTAACACATCTGGTGGTTCTTCCCTCACCGCATTCAGTCCATGGGTCTCTAGTTGTGCCTCTCAGGCCACACTGTGCATATGGATATCTGCATGTTGCCAAAAGCCACATCTTATTCCTCAGGTCTTGGGAAGACCCAGTTCTGCAATCTACCACGCTCCCAAGGCCCCAAGGACCCTCTCAATTCTAGCATTCCAGGATGCCAGGAATTTTTCTTTTGTGAGCCTGAAGCAGCCAGGAAGTGGTCAGATTCAACTCTCCAGCTTGTTTTGGGCCCAGGGTAGGAGGAAGCAAAATGCATCTCAATGCAGGCATCTGCCAGCCTTCCACTTCTGGGTCCTGGCATAAGCTGGGACCTGTTTGATCTCTTCCAGCCAAGTTACTCTGAGAAAAATGCGGTAGCAAAAGAGTGGCCCAGCACAGTGTCCTGAAAAGAGACAGGAGCAATTTAAACTCTTCCCCTCACCTGTCCATGAGAGGTTAGGGGCCTGAGCAGAGGTCACTTTCACATTTAGAATCTGCTTCTGCGATATTATTGTAAGATGATATTTAATAAAAACACATACATATTTAAGCTGTAGAAAGGTTCTCTGCTTGCAGGAAGCAGGTTAGTAGTTCCCACACGAAAGAACAGGGAAGGATACTATTCATGACTACACGTGACATGTGTAAAGGGTGGGAGGAAACCAAACTGCAGGGAGTGCATGCTTGTCTGGCACTGTGGCCTGCAAAGTACTGATGAGACCCACAGCATGAGGTCCTGACTGTGCCTGGCAAAGTGCCTACCATGGAGCATGTGACTGTGAGCAGTAGGCCCTATTGCTCAGAGCACCTGCTGCATGAACCAAGAAAGAGCCTGGGCTTCACAGAGCGGCACCCACCATTCTAGTCTATGACTCAGGTGGTCTCTGAAAGCAGCGAGTGGATTCCTGGTGCAACTGTATGGCTTTTCACCTACATACCTTAAATGGAGTGATGATTTTATGAAGCACAGCAGGAGCAACTTTTGGGGACATAAACTATGTTTAGTTATGGATAAACAGCGAGCGACTCATTGTAGAGAAAGAAAAGCCACCATGAGAGAGCTAGGCTGAGGATGGATAGAAAAGGATCCTGAAGTAGCAAATAAAATTCCCGGGTGATGAGTTATTATTGCTAGTGGAGAAACAAAGCTGCTGGCAAGTGTGGTAGGTTCAAAAAAGTCTGACCACAAAGTTTGAGGCCAGCAGGAAGGCACTGCAGCACTCCCCCCTAACCTGTGTGATCCTCACAGTAAGCAGAGCAAGGCGGGCGCCCTGCCAGAATTCATAAACAAGACGAGAATGTGTGCCGAGCAGTGCAGCCCATTGCCAGAGTTGACTAATTCCAAGGAGTGGCCACTAGTTCCAGACAGTAGGGTGGCACTAGCTTACACAGGTGCCCCCCCCCAATCTAGTTATCTTGCCAGGCCCAAGCATCCCGGGCTGGCTCCTTGGTCTTACTCTGGAGATGTGTATGGTTTGAGCAGGGCCTGACTTACATGCCGGGATGGTGCAGTCCCTGGTGTTGTGGTATAGCCTGTGGAAGTGTTTGCTGCACTTGGGGCTGAAGTAGAGAGGACCTAGAACACAGGAGGAAGGAGAAAAACATGAAGACTCGGGCCAACAGCAGAGAGGGCAGAGGGCAAGGGACATTCACTCACCTGTGAGATGCTTTAGAAACTTGTCCTTCATCCTGAGATCTCGTGGGACGATTTCTGTGTGAGGGAGAGAGATGGTTGCAGTGCATGAAAGAAGCACTTTTAAAGCTCCATCTTTAGTGAGTCCTGAGGACTGAGCCAGTACTGAGGACTGAGCTCTCATTCCCCATATCTCAGCCTAGATGGAATGGGAGCACCCTCCAGATGCTCCGGGAATCCTCACAGCAGGGACGGTACTTCTCCCAGGACTACAGGCTGTTCATAAAGCTCCAAGATTTTCTGTCTATCCTCTACAGCAAGGGGTGACATGAAGACCAGAAAGGCATGAGGTGAAGAAAATTGCCCCCGCCCCCATTGGTCATTTTTAGGTATTCATTTCAAGGAGCTCAGTAGTCAAATCTAATACCATTTCAAAGTTCTAGAAAGAAAATCTAATCCTTGAAACAAAAATAAATGTTCCAGAAGATGATGTGTTGCCAGCAAATATTTAGAAAAAGGAATAAATGCTTTTAAAAGCACTGGTGAGTCGAGGTTATGTGCTCAAGTGGAAAGAAGCAGAAAGCTGGGTTGTGAGCTGGGCACAGGACTCCCCAGAACAGGGTCCTCCAAGCCAGCCTCTCTCACCCCCTTCCCCTCCAGTCACCTGGTCCCCAGAGAGATGGCTGACACCTTTCTGGTTCTGGCCTTTGTCCTTGCTCTTTTACTGTCTTCTGTGGTCATTTCTAGCCATCCACATGGGCCACTTCTCTACAATCGTAAGTGATGTGGGCCTTTACCTCCTCCAAGTACTGTCACTGTCCCCACATCTGGAAGGGACACAGGCCTCACACTGCCCCATGTGCTGGGTGGAGAAGCATTCCTAATGGCGGTCTTCTCTCCAACTAGTCCACATCAACTTGACCATGTCATTTTTGACCCAATTATGTCATGAAAGCATTAAAAGCCCGAATGTTTTCCTGGGAAATCCCCCATGGGGCAGCCACTAAGGGAAAGACTTGACTGCAGGAAAGCAGGACAATCCCTCTGCAACTGGAAGCACTATCCTGACAGGACTACCAGCTCCACGGTCAGGGGCCAGTTCTGTGCTGGAATTCAGGGCCAGTGCTGGCCCAAAAGCGCACTAAGGAGGATCTGGTACCTGATAGCCCTGTTTCTGCTGGGTTTTTTTTTTTTTTTCTTTTTTCTTTGAGAAAACAACAAGACAACCTTTTTCTTTTTAATTAACCAAGACGGATTTCTGTTTTCAAATATATTTCTATTCAGTAGGACTTCAGACACAGAAGGCAGGCAGTAGGGGGCCCCATGGCCCACACCACCTCAGCCCTCTCTGTCCCTTGGTGCACACAACCTGCCTAGGGCTCTTCCACTGTGTCCCTCGGGGTCCCTGGGACCCTCACCCGGCGTTTCTCAGTCTACACAGTCTGCCTGGCACACTTACGTACTCTGCTCTTTGGATTCCACGCTGTCAGCGCCCTCAATCTCCTCTGTCCCTGTTTCACACAGCCTGCTTGGGGTCAGACACAGTGTCTACAACTCGGGGTCCACACTGCCAGGAAGCTCCCTTCCCCTCGGCTCTTCAGTCCATACTGCCTGCCTGGACCCTCATTCTCTACCCTCCATTCTCTACCCGTCCACATTGTCTGGACCTCTTTCTGCTTCTTGGTCCACACCACTCGCTGGGACACTCACCCACTCTCTGCTCCTCCGGGTCTGCCCCGTAGTCCGCTGCCTCCCTGCGGCCCAGAGCGAGGTCCGGCTGGCCAAGCAACTGCAGCCGCTTTGCCTCGGCCGGGTGCGACTTGCGCAGCTCCTGGGCTAGCTCCGCCAGCAGTAGCCGCAACAGCGCGCTTCGGTCTGCTGAGCCCCGGGGTTGCGCGCGTCCCCGCCCCGGCCCCGCCGTACCCAGCACAAGCAGCAGCCCGAGGAGCAGGGGCCGCCCGGGCGCGCGCATGGCCCAGCCGCGGGGGACAGAGGGTGCGCGGGTCCCCAGGTCCCCTGGGCCACGAGGCCACGCCACGCAACTTTCTCCTCTACCCTGGCTTTGGGCCTGGGCTCGAGCTGCCACCTGCACCTGCAGGGATTCAGCCTCGTCGGCCCGGTTGGGTCCGCGTGTCCAGGTTAGGGTGCGCCTGGTTTTAAGAGTGCACCGAGTGTGAGCGCTCTGGTCCCTATGCGCCGGGATCGGCGTGTGCCCGCGTCCGAATAAACCCTGGTTCTAGTGCGCCCAGGTTCAAGTGCTCCGAGATCTGTGTGCGCTCGAGTCCAATTGCGCCCTTCTCTGTGGACCCGGGTCCAATGTGCCCTGTCCGAATGTGCCGGTGTCCGATGGCACCCAGCTCCGTGCGCCCGGACCAGAGTGCGCCCTGGTCCGACTGTGCCGAGCTACGTTTCTGTCCGGTCGGTAGGTCCCTCGCCGAGCGCAGCAGGGTCGCGGGACGACGGTGGCGCTGCTCCAAGTGGACCTCGGGCACCTGGTGCCGGCGCGATCCTGACCGCCCACTTCTTATGCCCGCGGCCGCCGACGCAGGCGGGTCTCTTGGCGCAGCGGCTTTAATCAACGCGCTCCAGCGTTTCTCCGACCGGTGCTCGTCAGACCCCCCGGCCCGCGCCCCGGGGGCCCCTCCTCCGCCGCCCCGCCCGTCTCCCCGCCCCTTCCTCCCCGCCCCCGCCCCATCCCCTCTCCCCGTCAGGTTCCTGGGTTCCTGTCACTTGTGACAGGATGAGAAGAGACGCCTTTGCCGGGAACTCGGATCTGTTTTGTCTAAATGTAGATCTCGGGCTTTTAAAGAGGAATCGCCTGACTGCCTGGCATTTCATAAGTGGATTCGAGCCACCCCGTGTCGGGGAACCTGCAGGCGTGGCACCCGTCTACACCGCCCGAGCCCTGGTCCGGCCGAAGGAAGCGACTCTCGAGACACGACGCCCGCACTGTGCCTCCAGGGCCGCGTACGCTGGATGTGTCCCGGCACCGGAGAGAGAGGGTTCAACAGTTTACTTCCTTAAAAGCTTTTTCTTGTAAAATGTGTTATCAGGCGATTGGGCCCTTTCCCGTTTTCTGGGCGCTTTCTGGGCAGGAGCTGGACGTCTTCCAAGCGATACAGTTTGGAAAGGTGTTGTGAGCTCCGCATCGGAGAGAGCGAGAACGGGCCAGGACAGAGCCTCCCCGGGGCAGGTGTGCACAGCTGCCGCCCGGCCCCAAAGACAAGGACAGCTGCCCCCCCGCCCTGTGTCTGTCTTTCTTTCCGTCCTTGTGTCCTTCTGTCTCCTGGTCTCGGTCCCCCTCCTTGCACTGGGTGGGTTTCCGCGGGAAGAGAAGGTGCTTGCACCGCGGGGTGGAGCAGAGATGGAGACCGCTAAAGTGATCACTGATTGTGCGCCTGTGTCTCCATGCTATTCCAAAGCAAAGGGTTTGGTTTCCAAGGGAGAGGTTTTGTTTTATTTTAGATTTTTTGTATTTGTTTGCTTGTTTTTAAATTTTTTTTTCCTGCATGCAACATGAATGCAACGCGAATATTTCTATGAATGTACTGAGGAAAAAGTTAGGTGAGTAAACAGGAAGGTTATACTTTCTTCCCTTGTCTGAGGAGAGATCAGTTCCTGTCGCAAGAGCGACGCCTGCTGTCCAGTTTCTCAGCGGCTGTATGGCTGGTTTAACATATCTCCACACAGCAAGGCTTCCTTTTTAATTATTTTTAAATGTTACCCCCCCAGTCACAAATAATTTTAGGCTTACTTAGACTCTGTTTTTTGAAAATATTATTTATTTTACAGAATCAAAGGCTACTGTTCTGGGAGGAAAGTCTTTCTGATTCTCACACACAAATTCTACCAACTATGGAAAAGCAATAAATTCCTCTTACATCTTGCATCTTTGAGGATGGGGTTCTTGACTGACTTCTGCCATGTACTACATATGCAACCCTCACTTCCTGGAAGCTCACAAGCAGGGACAGTGGGCATAATGAGATGTCGCAATCAGGTGGCTTCAGTAACTACGGCAGCTAAGGACAAGATGTGTCACGTGTTCGTTCATTCATGTGTGAGAGGTCCTGCGCTGACATAACTCTAAGTGCCCTCATCTTATATAAACAACTTTTACAGATGTTTTAAAACTTAATTGAGAGAGTGTGTTGATGTACTGGTCTCCACTGAGCTTTGCAGTCTGCAGTATTACCAGACATGTGTGCTGTCTTTGTGACCAGCACACCTGATCAGTGTGCTCTCTGGCCATGACACTAACCAAAGGGAAGCAGACATGTCACAGAGTCACCAGAGTTCTACTGAAAGATCAGTAGTCTCCATGTTTTTTGGGGTACTGCCGATACTAGAAAACTCTATCATTCTATGAGCCCCAAAACAATGAAATGCACTGTTTCCCACAAAAAGTTGAAGCTAATTCACTTGAAGCACCACAATGTCTTTTAATTTCAGGCAAAAAGAAGTGCTATAATCATATTAAGTAGGGACTTTCCTCTTAGTAATTGTACAGTCTGCTGTCAAGGGTCTAATAGGCCAAAAAGGTAAGAGAGAAAATGAAATCAGACTGTATTCTAGAATTCCTGGTGAAAAAATTATTTTCTCTGCTACTTTTGAGCTGTTTTGCTTTTCGAGAAAATTATGATGGATCCTAGAAAGAAAAAAACCAGTTAGGAAAAAGTATGCTTAATTTATTGAACACCCATATAATGAGATAGGGTTGTTTTTTAAGGTTATTATAAATGAAGATATAGTTCCTACATTTCAACTGCAATCACTGTTGTCTTGTTCCTAAGAGGCATATTGGTAGATGAGTACTAACTGCCTTTAAAAACTTCTACAACAGATAGAAGAGTCCACCAAACACCCTTCAGGCAAAGAAGAATAGTATCATGTTTCTTTAACAGATGGTGTTACCCTCCTATGAGGAACCCTAGAGGACATTGTACCTCTCAGAAAATCCACTATTCTGCCATCACTTACAGAAGAAATCGAACATGCACGTGCAACAACCTGAATGACCAAGGCTTACCCAAGCAGCAGTTCACTATACTAACAAATGGAAGCTAGCAGCTACCACTTTGAGCATCTTTTGTATTTGCTCAGGAGACCACAAGTAACTTGTAGTAATCTTATAATGCCTCAATAAAGTTAGTATTAAGATATTTATGCAACTTTTTCCTTTCCTCAAGTGTGTATACATTTTGGGGGCATACTCTGTATACAAGGTAACATGTCTTAAGATGAATTGTTGTATTTGTGTGACTGTTGTGTTAATCATTTAACAATCTAGCAGCTCTTATTAGAAAAACAATCACCTTTCATACAAGATAACATGTGCTGTAATGAAATATTGCTTAATGTTTAACTTTTACTAGTTCTGTTGTTTATATACCAATATGCTGAGCGTGCTAGAAATATGCTAAAAACTCTGCAATGATTTTAGAAAGACAAGACAGCTCACAGGACCAGTATGATGATATATACCAGGTATGATCAAAAGATACTATGATCATTTAAATTTAAAAAAAATTACAGTAAAAAACACATTGCTACAAATCCCCCTCAAAATTATCCCTCTCCCTTTGAACACAACTGCCCCATCATCCTTGCAACTTTCTGAAGCCGCTTTAGAAGCTTTCTTTCCTGAGTATCTTCAGCTGAGCAATCCAGAGTCCCTTGATATCCTGAGCCAGTTCAAAATATTTTCATTTCAAGGTCATTTTGGGTCAGGGGAAGAGCCAGGAGGAACACAATGCCTAATCCAATGACTCAGAAGGAAGAGGTCTCAGCACCTTCACCTGTGCTATACACGTGACTCCAGTGGCTTCTGGGTGCCTTTCTGCCTGGAATGCCTGGGCATGAGGAAACAAACTCTTGGTAATCCAGGCAGCAAGTTCCCCAGGGTCACTCCTCTCAAAAGATTTCACTGTGGAAAGCCCTGGAGTCTAATTTGCATGTGTGCATCACCAAGGTTCTGATGGACATGACCTGCTGCCTCCTGCGATGCATGAAGGCTGTCCTTCCCACTGTCTCAGTGCACAGTCCTTGGCTTCTTTTTCTTAGCGCCAGCTCCCAGACCTTGCTTGGATGCACCTTTAAACACATGCCTTTTCTCAATCAGCTGGAATTCTTCAAGTCTTTCAGCTATGCTCCACTTTGCTCCTGATTGTCCCGGTCAGTTTTGTGAAAACATTCAGTCATATGCAAGCCACAGCCTGAATGCTGTGCTGCTTCATAATTTCTAGTCAAGAAAACCTGCCACAGATATTCCATCATCTTTAAGACTGACTGACTATCTACAACACCTCAGGGCTCAAATACAATGCATCTAAGTCCTTAGCCAGGGTAGCCTAAGTTGATTTCCAGTCCAATCTTTATTATTAGTCCAATTTTGATTTCCAGTGGAGGCTTTCCTTATTGAAATAACTTTCACTGTCCACTTTCCCACTACTGTACTGGACTTCTGAGCCCCCAGGAATGAATGGCCTATTAAGTTCCACCTACAACATTATGGGATTTTTCTAGCCTATTTCTCCAAACTTTGTTAGGTTCTTCATGCTGTGAATTTCCAAAAGTTATTCCCACACCACACACACCAGCCTTATAGGTACAGTTACAGTGACAACCCTACTTCTTTGTGCTGATTTCCTAGGATTCCTCAATGTGGTAAAGCTTTTTTCACTTTTGTGTGTGTGTGTGTGTGTGTGTGTGTGTGTGTGTGGTACCAGGGATTGAACTCAAGGCCCGATGTGGTGAAGTTGACAGTGAAAGTTAACCATTGCAGACACTAACACTATGGATGCCAGTGTTGCAGAAATATGAAGAGCATTTGAAATTAGTCATCTTTCCTGAAGGCAGACGATCATAAAATGGAGACAAACTGCATCATTAACCATGTGTGATGATGTCCTCCCTGAGAAAACTTGGAAGATGTGTAGGGACAGTGACTTTTAAAAGTCCTGAACACCGTAGGCATTGCTTGCACTGGCACAGAGGCATCAGAGGCAAACTCCCAAGAGAGATGTTATGGTTTGTGTATAGGTGTCCCCCCAAAGCCTCATGCAGCCATTTGGCTGCTTCTGGAATTTGTAATTGATTATCGTGGATGTGCATGCTGCATCTCCCCTGGGGCAGGTGATTTGCATTTTAATGTAAAGGAAGAGATGTTAGCTGCTCTCTTGCTTTTAGCAGCTGCCATGAAAGGTTGCCTTCTGCCATTTTCCCCTCTGTCTTGGAGCCAGCTGAATATGGACTGAAACCTCCAGTAACTGTGAACTAAATAGACCTTTCCTTCTTTTTTTTTTTTTTTTTTTGTCTTTTTGAAACAGGGTCTCGCTATGCAGTTCAGGCTGGCCTTGAGCTCACTTTTGTAGCCCAGGGTGGTCTTGAACTCGCACCAATCCTCCTGCCTGAGCCTCCCGAGTGCTGGGATTACAGGCGTGCGCCACCACGCCCGGCACCGTTCCTTCTTTCATTTTGACTGTCGGGTATTTGTCCCAGCAATGAGAGAAGAGTAACTGAGACAGGAGGCCAAAGAAGGGGCAGTTGGAGAGGGAATATCCCAAAGGCCATGTTTTCCCATGAATGCAGAACAGAAGAGTGGAAACCTCCTATGGCACTCACTGCCTTGGGAAGTTGATGTCTTAATACCCAGAAGGTAGTGACAAGAGGAACCATCATCACAGAGGAGCTGTGACTATTAGGGTGTGATTAAAAATTGTGTAAGCCACTGGTTAATAATCACTAAGCTCCCCTTGTATGAACAGACTGGAGGTTGTAATTCCCTTTGGATTTCATTTCTCCTAATAAGTCATGAAAGAAAGCACATTGCAAATCCTATGGAACATGTGAGAATAAAAATCTGTGACTTGTTTAAAGCTGAATAGAAAACCTATATTTAGGAAGTGAATAGAAATATCCTGAATTTGTAACTTTTCAGTACACTGCCCAACCTCTCTGAGGCCCAGAGGGAAGTAAGGGCTCTACCACACAGGGAAGTAAGGGCTCTACCAGTGATAGAATCTAGACCAGAACCAAGGATACAGGCACATAACTGAAGTTACAGACCAGAGGCTGAGGATCTAAACAAGAGCA
Organism: Myocastor coypus; assembly: GCA_004027025.1. Classification (NCBI taxonomy): domain Eukaryota; kingdom Metazoa; phylum Chordata; class Mammalia; order Rodentia; family Myocastoridae; genus Myocastor; species Myocastor coypus. The sequence continues at coordinate 64,526 of PVJA010005311.1, read as the reverse complement.
AGTAGAAACATTTCCAAGTATAAAAGATCACAGTATATTTGGAAAATTCCAAGTTCCACAGCCCCCTCTAGAACAGAGTATAAAAGGGCTGGCCAAATAGCTCAGTGGATTAAAGCACCTGCAAGCAGGCACAGGGGCCGGGGGTTCAATCCCCAGACTTGCTTTCCTGGTGCCAGGGTGTGCTGAGACGGCAATTGAGACTGGGTATGGTGACACATGTCTGTGATCCCAGCTCTTGGGAAGCTGAAAACAGGCAGATCATTACAACTCTGATCTAGTAATGAGACACTGAACACTGTGTAGGTCCTTCCCTAAAATACAAATCTATCTATCTATCTATCTATCTATCTATCTATCTCTATTAAAGAGAAGATAAGAGAGAAGACACCATTTTAAATGCTCTTCTAAGTTCTTTGAACTTCCTGCTGCTGAAGTCTATGATAAATAATTGGTGGTGTGGGGAGACTGATGTGAACATATTTACAATTTATGGGGTAGTTACAGAGAAAGGACAAAAGGGATGTTCAAGGCTAGTGATAGGTTATAAAGAAGTTTTCCAACAGTTCACTTGTCTGTCCTCTCATCATTCTGTCCATCCTCCCATCCACCCATCCACCCACCCACCCACCTATCCACCTATCCACCCATCTACCCACCCACCCGTTCATCCACCCAATCACTTCTTCCTTTTGTGACTCTGCAGAGAGACAGGCACTATGTCAGTGCTCTAGATCTAATAGAATCTACATGTGCAGCACTCTTGTTCCAAAAAGTAAACACTGGAAAAAAAAAGTCAACTAAACAAAATTTTAAAATGTTATAAGTATTTCAAGGATGAAAAAAATAATGAAGAAAAAATGTCAAGTTACAAATGAGCTTTGCAGAGCCTAAAGTTCTTGTATGTGTGCATATGTGTTTGGAGCCCAGGGTTGCTCTACTACCAGTCTACATTCCCAGTCATTTTTATTTCAAGACACACTATCACTAAATGGACCAGGTTGGCCTTAAGGCTATGATCCCCTTGCTTCCGTGTCTGGGTAGCTAGGGTTGCAGGTGTGTACCACCGTGGTAATCTGCATTTGATAAGGAGCCTGAAATGGCATTTATAAGATGTGGTGTCTGAGTCAAATGCTGGGAATGACCAAAACCACTTCTGCAGTAATACAAGTGAAAAAAAGGAGACAACCCAGAACTTGGGTGTGGAGGTGGGATAGAGACTGGAGACAGACGGGGCTTCTTGAGAAATCCAACCCTTTTACAAATTTGTTCTACCCTGAGAATGCCATTCTCGACAATGTGTGTCTCTCTAGGCGCATTTAAAAGTCCAGAAGGGAAGAAGAATGACACCTGAACTGGGAGCTGTTTGCAGCCTCTATCAGGTAATTCATTCACTCAGTCAGCAAATATTGACTGTGGCCCATCACAGGCTAAGCATGGTTCTGGGGAGGTTGGGACCTCGGGAAGTGCAAAGGTCAGTCCTATTGTGGGCTGTATTGAAGATAAGACTTCAGCCTAATTAGTAAAAGAGATAGAGAATTAACTAAAAGAAGCAAAATTAAAATATTAATAATGGCACAACCTGTTCCTTCTGCTTCATTTGTGTGTCGGGACAGTATTTCAGTCAGGGCCCTTTTTGCTCTTTCATGAGTGGAAGGAAGAACATCTCAGAGGCAGCCTGTGCTGAGGGCCAGGTGTGTCCTCAGTGTCCACAGGCAGGCAGGCAGCTGGCCTGTCACAGCACTGGGCAGCCTACAGAGGTTGGGGTCATGGGAAGGACCCCTTGGTCCACCCAGTCTGTCCTCTTGCAGTCAAGGAGCCACATGGGAGGCTGTTTGCCTGCGAATGCCACCTGTTCTCTTTGGTATTAACCTTGATGTGACTCTTGACATCTGATTTTGCTCTGCCACCTGTCAGGTATTGTCAATAAATGCTTGAGGAATGCATCGATTCTTTAGCTATTTGTATGTCTGCAGTTCAAGCTACCTCTGTGCCACAAGCTGAGGGTTTTTTTTTTTTTTTTTTTTTTTTTTAAAGATACTACACTTTATCTATCTAGTAAGTCCCCTGCCTAATTCTAACAGGCCCAAGCATGTCTTAAGGTTGCTCTTAGCTCCTCACTCCAGGAGCAAGAGCAGGATTCCAGAGTCAGCCAAGAGGTGCATCGTCCTCCCAGTGAGAGGAAACTTGAGACAGAGGAGGAGGCAGCTGGGCAGTCTTGGCATCCTGAGGGCTGAGGCCCAAGACATTCCTTCAGGCTCCTGGCTCTTATTTTACCATCTGTAGAATGAGTTTGCCAACCACTTGTTTTTCATGTACAGGGTCTCTCTGTTTTTTTTAAGGATTTAATAAAACAATAGATATGAATGTTCTTGATAAAAGCAGGAATAGCCATTCTCTCTTTTTTTATGTAGTTCATGATTTGACTGATTTTAAACAAATCCACTTCTGGTCTTTCATTCTGAATTCTAATTTATGGGGTTTATTGTGTTATGGCAATAGTTGTTCTTTGTGCTCTGTCTTGGAACCCGTCATCCTGCAGTGGCCATGACACCTTTGTCCAGAGCATTAAAATTGCTCACCTCTCCTTTTTTGAGTCATCACTGTTGGACTGCATGTCGCTGTCCTCACTTTTCTTTCTTTAAAAATTTTTTTTTCTTGTTTCAGAACTTTTGTTTGTTTGTTTGTTTGTTTGTTTATTTATTTTTATGGCCAGCTCAGCCTGCCCTGAGGGCAGGGCTGGTACAGCATGTGGTGCTGGGGATCGAACTGCAGTCCCTGCAGCCGTCTAAGCTTGCCTAAGCAGGTGCTTTAGATCACTGAGCAATCCTGCCAGACCCCCCTCACTTTTCATAATATGTGGGTTCAGATTTCCCAGGACCAGTTCTTCCAGACTCAGTCGTCTGCGGCTATGTGCTCAAAACTCAATGTAGTGCATCAAACATGTCTTGGATTAGTCTTCCCTCTCTCTATGTGCACACTGAAAGCCCCAACCTGCTTTTGATCTCAGTTTTGAGGCATCAGTCTTTAGATGGGCCTGTGCCCTGCACAGACTTGTGTCACCCGTGTGCTGCTTGCACAGTGTACACACTGGCCTGAGGTACTCCGGTGGATGTGAGGTGTTCAGAAGAGATATTTTCACCTACCTTGTCTTCTTATCGATGGACAAGAAATCACACTCGTATGGCAATTTTGATGTCCTGGTTGTGAGTTCTTTTAAAGGCTATAAGATCTCTGGAATGTGCAGACTTGCTGGCTTCCATTCTTTGCACACCAAGACCGAGTCTGCGATTAGACATGAGCTCCCTGTTCTCTTCTCCTGGTTACTGAGCAATGCTTCAGAGCTGAATGCTGCAGTTAGGAGTCTTGAAAATGTATTGTTGTTATTTCACATATAATCATTATTACATCTTTAAAAACACATTAGGAAATTATTAGACTGGCAATAATCATAGTCCAGTCAGTGTTACTCTAAAAGTTTGAGCCTTATCAAGAAGGGTAATGGCAGAGGGCAGTGGTCGTCATTGCTTCCTGACATGGAAACATTGGTGTTTGAGAAGGGGTTCCATTATTAAATAGACATTCTATTGTCAATGGTGTATTTTTACCTTGATAGAACTCTGCTAAGGTCAAATATATTTTAATTGCCCATGAATTCTAATAATTGACCCTATGTTATATTTATATTACAAAATACTACTGGGAAGAAAACAATGTGACGTCATTCAGAATGTCCAGATAGGACTGCCGCTCAAGATCATCAATAATCCCATGTTAAGGAGGATGTGGTCAAACTGCTAAAGGTCTCAGTGAGCAAAACAAAAACACCCAGCATTGGTTGGAATGATTAAGAATGCTTCTGGACAGTGTAAATGGTGAAGAGTTCTCAGGGAATTCACTTTGCCAGGTAGTTGATCCGTGCCATTTAGAATGACTGATGGCTTTCCTCAAGGGCTGTGACTGTTCCTACTCCAACCTTGATGAATACTTCTGATGACAAATCTCATGCAGGCAACACAATAGGAAGACATCTCATTTTACTGTCAGTAGGCTGAAGTCTCAGAGTGATAGGAAATAGTGAAAACAAATGCATGTCGACTCCAAAGTGGTAGCTTTCACCAGGCCCAGCTTTTATCTGATATGACTTGCCTGCACAAGAAGTGAAGGCTTTTCACAGTCTTGACTTTTATTTGAACTCTCATGATTAAGACATTTGTGAAAGAATAGTCCCGTATGTAGGGGTTCGGCAATTATAATTTCCCCCGTCTTTTAAAATACATTCCATGTTGAGAAACTGCTATGTAATGTGTCAGTTTCTACAGAGTACAACAGCAGTCAGGTGCAGAGTGAAAAACAGAATCAGAGTCTCGATGCTTCCAAGCGCTTGGCATCTGCAGAAATTCCATCTGAGTGACCGGCCCGGTGATTTTGCTGAGCTGGGTCTGAGAATGTGCTTTTAATTACTTATGTATGTCCCTGAGGATACAGGTGAAATTTAAGTCTCCATGAATCTTGCATGTGGTACAGAGGTCTACTAGTCAAAGCATCTACGGGCAATTCATTTGTAAAACAAATAAGAACTTCATGAGGGAAATCGCAATCTTTTGGACAAATCTACATTTCTTTATGTGACCATATAGAGATTGATTTTTAAGACATTTTTGGATGTCTTAGAATAACTTGGTTATTTCTGTCTGCTTTTAAATATTTATTGTATAATATTTTACAAAAGTTATTTTAATATTAATATTTAAGAGTTTATGGCTACATAGGAATAGTGACATTGCATTTGCTGCTGTAGAGCTGTGCTTTCCAAATCTCATTAATGCTGAGCTGCCTCTATCTCACCTTGGGCTGGAGTTCAGGAAGATGGGTACAAGTGTGCTGAACCCTTTTATGTTATCTAAAAAAGGTGTGTGATCATCGTCACCTCCATCGTGGTCACTTTCCACAATCCTTCTTCGAGAACCAAGGACAGACCGTTACTCATTTTATAGGTTTTTCTTATCCTTACACATGCATTTTTAAAAAGATGTTGACATATGGGTTAGGTCAGATAAATGTGATTCAAACAGATCTGAGCCAGCTCCCAAGGCACTGTCCCTCCCTGGTGTTAGTGCTGGGCTGGATCTGCTGTCTCCCCATCTCCTATGGGTCAGCTTGCTAGGATGGCAGTTTCAGCCCCAACTCTGCCTGCTTTCAAGAGACTCTGGACCTGTTTTCCAGGTGATTCATAGCCACATTATAGCTCATTATGTTAGGCATGCAAGAAAGCAGAAGCCGGTGGCAGAAGTGGGGCGCACTCTCAGGAGCCCTAACTCTGGCTCTGATTCTACTACTTAATGGGCCATCTTAAGTATTCAGTGTTTCCAAGAGCTGGGAAGACATCAGTGATTTTCAACTTTCTTAAACAGTGAAATCCCTTCATATTTTTTCCAAGTGTAATAATTGGCAAAGCCCAATGGAAAGGAAGAAGGAGAGTTGTTTTAGGCCAAGTGAGGTCAACCAACCTGACCGATGGCTCCAGCTTCTGGTCTGGAACTGGGCTCCTGTGTCACAGGGTTAACTCCAGAACAGACCTGGTCACCAGATCAGAGGCAGGACCTTTGGGAGGTGACTGGATTATAGGTTCATAGCTGACTTGCTCCTAGGAGGCAAGGGGTAGTCAGAAGTGGGTCAGTGGGGGCGCAGCCTGGGAGGTTACATCGCCCCTCCTCCCTTGACCTATCTGCCTCTTTCTGCCATGCCATTGGCTGTTTCTTCTCCTCTAGGCCCCTTGGCCATGCTACCCTGCTTTGGAGCCAGACAACTATAGACTGAAACTGCTACACGCTGTGTTTCAAGATAATCCCTCCTCCTTTAAGTTGTGAGTGTCAGCAAGAAGAAGGTGACTAAGACACAGACCTTGGCCACAGCAGCGGACTGAGTGGCAGTTTGGTTCATGCTGAGTTAAAGCAATGAATATGGGAGTTCAGATTGGTAAGATGTACCAGCAAACCCAACTACCATCATGATTCCTTTCCACCCAGCTCCAAGGAGTCCAGCCAGGGGTAGCCAGGGGAGCATCAGAGGAAGAGAGGGAAGCCAGCTCCCCACTCAGATACTGTTAGCTGAATGCCACTCACCAAGACCATCCCCTTTCTGCTGTGCTCTTGCTGACCCCTTTAGAACAAGAAGTGGGATAGGCCTCTAGGCTCTGCGTAGCCCTGAGGCTTCCCTGAGGCTACTCCATAGCTTTCTACATGGCTCTATCATGAATTGCTCTTCTGACTCATCTAGTGAAAAAGAGACAGTAGGCAAATAGCTGTCGCTGGCCCCGGGCCCCAGGCCTGCCAATCACATCTGCTCACATTCCTCAGCATTCCACACAACCCTCATTGCATCCTGCCCTCTGCTCAAAATCAAGAATTCTAGACCATATGCTGTGCTCGCAGTGAGCATGATGTGTGATTCTTCCAGGCCCCTTAACTTAAAGCAAAAGAGGTAGGATGTGCTGCCCAGGAGAGGAGGACAGACCACCATCCAGCCCTGAAGAATTAGCGCCGTGCTGCAGTTATTGGCCACAGCACACAGCTGACACCAAAGGAAGGCAGCGAGACTGATCCAGAGGGCATAATCTGTGATACACAGGTGTCCCTTAGGTCACCAGGGAAAACCAGGCAGCCTCTCACCTCCTGGCCCTGTGTGTAAGAAGAGCGACACACACGTGTGTGATATGCATAGTTATAAGCTACTCTAATTTTTCTGTTACATGTTTAAAAGCCACTGCTAGGGCTGGTGAGATAGCTCAGTGTACCAAGTACCTGCTTAGGCAAGCTCAGGCACCGGAGTTCAATCCCCAGCACCACATGCTGCACTGGCCCTGCCCCTTGGCACACTGAGCGGGCCACAGAGACTGAGTGTAGTGGCTCAGCCTGTAATCTCAGCACTGAGGAAGTTGAAAACAGGAGGATCACTGTCCATCTGAGCCATAAAAAAAGAGTCACTGTTAGATCACTTGTAGCTCAACTATGGCCTGGGCATGATAGAATTGTTTCCAGTTTGAGTAGAATATGTGTGTCAGCTACCTCAAAAACAAAAACACAGCACCCAAAATGCAGGAGTAGAGAAGCAAAGAGAACTGCTTATAGACTGGAAGGACGAATGATGCTATTTAAAATAAAGGTGAGAGTAAGGTACATGCATTTAAAATTTACAGTTGAGCAATGGATAAGGAAAAATTAGAGAAATCATTGCATTTGGCATTGATGGGGTGATGAGAGGAGCTAAACCTTTATCGTGCCCAGAAATCAGCAGACATCATTGAAACAGTCTAGTTTATTTAAAGTAATCTATATCAGTAGCAGAACATCCCTGAGTTTGATCTGTAGTGCTGTGAAAAAAAAAAAATACGATCAAACCAGTTCATCAACCAGGATGTATCTGATTTAATTCATGGCCCTTTGATACTCTTAAACTGCTTCTGTTCCCATGGTAACCTTTGCTAATTTATGCCTCTGTTAAATGAAATTTTAATTCACATTAAATTTTTGTCTTTTATGACCATGATTTAGGGATTTCGTGGCCAGTCCATTCTCTGTTTAATGCTGCAGCTTTCCTCCTCCTGAGTATTTTTTTTTTTCCTAGTAGTTCAAAATTGTATATTGTACCATCCTGAGGGCTGAGTTTCAGTAAGATGTATGTGGAGAACATAGCGTGATATAGGATTTGTTGTTATATTTTACTGAACAACATGAGCAATGGGAAGAGCAGAACGCACAGCCTGCACTTGTGCTTTGGGGAGAAAGTCCCTGGGAAGTCTGTTCCCGCACCTCCTATGGCCTCCGGACAGATGCTATCCTGCCTGTGTCTTCTCTGGTGTGCTCTTCTGCTCCCAGTCCTTGCGTCCCTCTCCCTCATCAAGAAATGACTCCTGAATTGTTTATGTACTTTCAAACAAACAAACAAACAAACAAACAAAACAATAAGTTCATCTACTTTCCCTAAGGGTTCCTCAGGTGTACTTCTTGCTCATCCAGAGATTGGTATTTTGCCTCGGTAGGCTGACTTGGGCCTGACTGTACAGCCATGTTGGCGGAAACTGACCATTTCATTGAGGTACACAGGTCTATGATGTGCAAGATTTCCTTCCCCCAGAGCCTAATCCGTCTCTTTCAACTAATTCAGAAAAAAAAATTTCAAAATAGTAAAACACATTCACTATTCTCACTAATAATTTTCTTGGCACAATTCTACGGATCTGATAAAACAAATTGAACTTAATGGCACTCAACAGCCCAGCCAGTGTCAAGGCATGACTTTATTTCCCCAACATCATCCACGATAGCTGGTGGTTATGGAAGGCAGCTGGCTCTAGGTGCCAGTATCACCCACCACACAAGGACAGGGAGTGGAGGAAAAGGTTTCTTTTCAGTAAATTAGAAACAGCTAATGTTAGTCTTGAGAACCAATCAGCTACATGTACCTCAGCAGAATCAATATTGACTCATATGAGAGAGATTCTAAGGCTGAGATTTAATAGCTCCATTTAAGCAACAGAGGATGAACAAGGTAGGGCTGCATGTCTGACACCACGTCACCTATCTTCCAGTGTGACTGACTTCCTGAATGCATGGGCCTCCTGTAGACACTCAAGCATGTTTCACCTCCCTTGTTAGCTGTGTCTCTCATACAAGCTAGACAATGGGAGCTGCAGAGAAGCACGCAAGGTACGAGCCACTGTTTCAGTTAACTTTTCTCTCATTGCTGGAACAAAATACCTGACACCCAAAAATGAAGGAAGGAAAGGTTTATGAAGCTCACAATTAGTGGAGGTTTCAATCCATACTCAGCTGGCCCCAAGGCAGATTGGCACATGGCAAAGGGCAGCACTTCATGGCTGTGGAAATCAGTAAAGACTCCAGGGAGGACAAACAGCTGCAGCAGCTAGCAAGCCTCTATCCCCTCCTTATATTGCATACAGGTTCTCCACCGCAGGGTGGGTGTAGCACTCACATCCATAAGCCCCACACTGGGTCATGAATTAACCACAAACTCTAGAAATAGCCCCATGGTTACATGAGGCTTCAGGAGGACACCTGGACACAAGCATAACAGCCACCATGACTGCTCAGATCTTGGTGGGATGATGACTCTATTACAGACACAGATCTGGGCACAGAGCCTTCACAGAACCAGAATCAGACCCAGAGTCCAGGACCCAGCATCAGGAAATCCTGACAAAAGGCCCTGAGATGGATTGTGGGAGAGATGTCTCAGAGACTGGATGTGGAAAGTGTGTACACTGCTATCAACAATCACATCTTCCAGTTGTGAGGTGAAACCGGTTTTGGCAGGAGGAGTTGTGGGGGCCTCCCTGCTCTGCTGCCTGATGTGTGGGGGTCCTGGCTCCTGTGTGCACCTCTATACAGTGGCTGTGTTGCCTCTAAGAAGAGTACAACACAGACTCTTTATAAACATCTGGAATTCAGTTCAGAAGGAGGAAAGGAATTGTGGGGCAGGCAGCATACACTTAGGCCTGTATCTGGCTTTGTGTCATTTGTTATCCCTGGGGGAGTCATTATGGAAAGGTAAGCATTTGATGCCACTCAGAGATGCACACCACCCGTGCAGGAAGTGAATCCAACAGAAACATAAAGATCAGGCAGGCCAGCAAGACAAGCACGTCCCTGTTCCTTGCTTCTTCCGCAGTGTTTGAGTGGCCGAGCTCAGGAATACTGGGCTGAACCAGCTCCTCCCTCAAAATCCCTGCAGCAGCTGCCTTTCCTGGAGGGGTGTCCAGGGGGGGCCTCTCTGTTTACGATGTGGCAGGGTAAGGCCCTGCTGTTCGCCAATTGAAAACACACAGAGATGCTGGTAGCCCAGGGCCTGGTGGGTGGGCCTACCATGGCCGTGGCCTCTGGGACCTCCCTCCCACTGTGCAAGTGTTGTAGACAGCCAAATTAAAAATATTATAGGCAGTCAGATAGGGGCAGGCCCTTGAGGACAATATGGAAAACAACTTTACATATGGAAAGCATCTATACAGCTTTGCAAGAGACAGGCACCCCACCTGTGGGCCAGACCTTAAAACAAAAGAGTAAAGAAATGCAGCTGCCCACTCACTTAAAGTTAAGTATCAGGGATTGATACTCTAAATGAGTATCGATCACCCCAAAAGAGCCTAAACAAGTCAGAAACTCAACCCCAATGGAAAGAACCCTTATTCCGTATTCATGCCCACTTGCTATGTGCCTTGCTTCCCAATTTGCTCCTGATTCAATCAATTTTACCTGAACCATGATGGCTATAATCTCATTGGTCGACCATGACTTTGTCCCACCTCATGACCACCTAAGCAACTTCCTCTAGTTTCACCTTAGGTCCGCCTTATCACATGGTTTTGCCCTGTAAGACAAATTTCCCAGGCAACCCACTAGGGGCCCCTTCTGTTCCCCTCTTGGACAGAAGCTTTCTTTCCTAATAAATTTTCTATTCTAAACCTTTGTCTCATTCCTGAAATTCATTCTTCAGCTTTAGAGAACATGAACTCATTCAAGTGTCTTTTCAGGTTGGGAGATCAGTTTTTCTTCCTGTGTCACAAGCATCACTCATGTGGGGCAGTGTCCTCTGGAATGCTTACCTGTGTTCTGCTGTCCTTTGAACTGTTGTATTGTTTTCTCATTGAGTTCTAAGTGCATTTAACATTTAATTATTTCCCCCTTTGGGCTTATAAAAAGATAATTGGAAGAGAGCAAATGAGAAAGAAGGAAATGATTTTTGTTCACATAAACTGAGGCCATCCAGTGCTTCCCAGAGTACCCCAAGGTTGATCTACATGTGGCAGAAAGTGGCTGTCCAGGCACCTGTGACTCAGCATCTGCCTTAGAGAAGGAGAGGCCTCTCTTGGTCCTATAGTCTCTGAGCAGAGTGACCTGGTGTGGCCTGAGAGCAAACATCTTTCGCTTGTCCCTCTTGAGGCCTCCTTGTGCCCCATGGTGACCTGGACCTGCATGCCAGGTGAAGGAGCCTGGGCACATTGAGTCTATTGGGATGAAGCCCGTAATGAGGAAGACCTGCCAGCTCTTCTTTCTAGATTATAAACATCAGAAGAACGAGAACATTTTACATTGCTTTCCACAGACTTCTCCACTTAGCCGAAGGATTGAAAAAGCATGGTGGACACAAGTATTTTTGAATGATTGAATCAATGCCCTTGCTTAAATGAGAGTGGAGAAGACGTTAGGTAAGCTTCTCAGTTGGAAAAACTCTTCATTGTTTTCAAACTGAAACCACTTAGGTGATGTTGAGATTCAAGCTTATACCCAGACCTGTGTGGACAGCTCAGCACAGCTTATCTGGAGATGTTATTCAGAAGGGCAGACCTTTGGAACAGCACCGGGAAGCTTCCTTCTGGCTGGCATGGTGGCAAGGAGCAGCAAGATGGTACCACGAGCTCCAAAGGTCTGTTTGTCATGGAGGACTGAACAGTGTCTCCTTCATGAATACTTAATGATACTTAACATCAAATTTGGGCATATGCTCGTGATGCAACTTCATAGAGCTCCAATAGAGCCTTGACTCATTCAGGAAAAGAAATTTATAAGGTGGACATGGGAGGCTGAAGACAGAGTCCACTTCTTCCTCTCGCCCTCTTTGGTCTGAGAGCATTGTGCACACTTGCATACAGATGTTCCCACAGCCCGCATCCACTGGTCCATCTGTCTGAAATGACAGCAATAAAATTGAGTCTAACTCTGCATCTTGATCAGTGAGCTTGCTCGGCTGAGCTGGGGAAGCATAGAGGGTGGTGGGTGATTGAATTTGGGGATCACATCATAGCTCATGTGGGTCATACCTGACCTTAAGGAAGCAGCAGCTTGAGTGGCTCTCAGTGTGAAAGTGGGGACTTCTTCAAAGCTGTGCACCCCTCAACTCAGTATCCTAGTTACGACTCACCATTCATTCCCCCAGGTGAGTAGGATTTCCACTGTTTCTTCAGGCAAGTGGCTTTCTGTTGTGCAGTCAGAGCAGACAGCCTGAACAGGAGAGGAGGAGAGTCTGAGGATGTGATTGATCTACTGCATTTGCCCCGGTACAGCAACTATCAGCATGGGTTGTGCAGAGAGGCTGTTGACAATGTGAATACCTTTACAAAGCCTTCAGAAGCGGGACTGGGGCTTTCCTGCCCACCTGGTGAGGTTCCTGGGGTGTGCATGAAGGTTTCTGCTAAGGTTTTCATCTAGATGTCCTCCAAAAGCTTCGTACACTCTGTAGGTGGGGATTGGTGAGGTGAGTGGATCATGGGAATATATTGCTCACCAGTGGATTAGTCCACTGGTGAATTTATACGCAGATGTGATATTGGGCATGGGATCTGGCCAGAGTGAACAGGGCACTGATGTGGCCTTCCCGTCCTCTTCCCTTGACTTGTCTTCCCTTTCCTACTCCTCCCTTTGCTCTCTGCTTCCTGTCCACCATGATGTGAGCTGCCTTTCTCTGCGCAAGCCCTTCCACCTTGCCCTTCCTGCCATGGAGCCAGCTGGCTATGGACTTAATCCTCTAAATACATGAGCCCAAATAAGCCTCTCTTGATTAACTTGGAGTTACTGAGTATTTGTCCCAGCACTGGAAAAGTGACTAAGACAGTGCACACTGGAAAGGGAGAAGGCTTGCATGGGGAGGGGCCTCGACTGCTTCCAGCTGTGCCTCAGCTGTCTGTGCCAAGCTTTTGTCATTACCCACAAGTCTCTGCTCTATCTGATGACCCTCCCTTGCCTGCCACCCCTCGGCTCAGCCTTATCTCCCTGCATTTCCTCCTGCATGGCAGAACTGCGTGTGTGAATATGGGTGTTCCTGAGTTAGATACACAGCTGGCACCTAAACCCTTATGGGTTTCAGGAGATTTCTTTGTTGTTTTGGCAAATGTCTTTAACCTCGTGCAGAAAAAATGTGTTTTTGGCTTGTTGTCCTTGAGGATTCAAGTTTCCTATTGCCTCACAACTTAACAGCTTTGCTTCACAGAGATAAACTTTTCAAACTTAGTTATGCCAAAATTTGAAATCCAAGTCACGGTTGTAATTGTGATAATGGGGGGGGGGAAGACTTAAGAAACCAAATTTTTATTTTGTTTTTAGAACAGAGCAACAACCAGATGCTTGTAGAATCTGGTGCCAGTGCTCCCCCAAAAGGGGGGCTATTTCAAGAAGCAGAATAATAAAGCACTCATTCTTCCTTACCTTTTAAAAGAGAACTCACCAGTCATGCTGCAGTATCTGGACATGGGTGTAAATCACCATGAAGCATCTGTGGCTCTGTGCAAGAGCTGGGCTGCTGCGGGTCTGGCTCCCCTTATATGTCCATGTTTAATGAACACTGATCAGAGGAGCCTCATGCCCTCAGCACTCTGCTCCTGATGTGAGACATCTGTTGAGTGTGTGCTGTGCGCAGGGGCCCAGAGGCTGCAAGGCTCACAGGAGCTTTCTTTCCTTGGCACCAGAACCTCAGGATAAACCCTGAGGCTCCCATGTTCAAAAAGGAATTTCAGTCATTCTTCCTCATGCTCACGCTTTTTTTTTTTTTTCACCCTGGTTCCCAAATAAAGGCAGAATTCTACACTTGGTTCTGCAAAGGCATCTACAGCCACCTCTGTGACTTCTGGCTAAATCACCTATGTACCACAGCACCACAGCCCATCACCTCCCAGGGTGGCCAGAAAGTGGCATCCAGCTCCCAGTGTTGACATTTGTGCTGCCAGGGAGCTGGGGACCAAGAGGTACCAAGATACCTGCAACTGACACAGCACACACTAAGAACGAGAGGGTGATTAACATGTGAAGCTTCACTGTGGAGAGCACTTGATGCTGTGAGCTCCCAGAAGCTTTTTATAAGGGAACCGGGGACAACCAAATGAGGCCACCACCCCCATCTTGCCTGAAGCCTGTCACCACATGCCAAAGGGAAAGAGAATTGCACTTTTGAGAGTACAAATTGGGGGATTCCCAGTCTTGGCAGTTACCTGGGAGCAGCAGAGCAGGACTGTCACAGGAGGGCCAGGTGTGGCACCACCGTGTTCCTGGGAGGTCTATGCCACTTTATGCTTTTGGATCTCATTCTGGGGTATTATTCTTTATTTTTTTTTAATGAGCAGAACATATTTATTGAGGGAAAGAAAGCTCCTGTCCAACATAGAGACAGGACGGGGGTCCCAAGTGGGTGTCCCTGGTATTATTCTTTTTTTTTTTTCTTGTTTTATTATTTAAATTTAACATGCGTATATACATATTCTTTAAATAGAAAAAAAATCCTTTAAAACTCTAGGATAACAGAACTCCAAGTTCTCCTCATAAATTTGCGTAGCCTTCTCTCTGCGATGGAACAGAAGCAGAAATTGATTTTTTCCAGATTGTCTTTCTGCCCAAACGATGTGTGTGGTGTGATGCAGGGCACCTGTGACCTGTGGCCAGGAGTTGGCATTCAGAAGAAATGGACCTTGCCATCCTGCTCCGGGGTGGCCATTGATGCATCTGCTTGTTCACGCTCTGTCTCGCTCTGAGGCTCCAGGCGTGAGTGCCCTGGTTCTGTGGGGACCCTGGGAATGGGTCTGTGGGCTTTCATTCCTAAGAAGTCTCAGTCTCTCTTCACCATCTATTTCAGGGCTTCCAGAGACCCTGAGGCAGATTTTCAGCTGAGTATCCTGGTGAAAGTGGTAGCTTTCAGTTTCCAAATTGCCTGGAGGGGTCTTGAGTTGAAGAAGCAGTATTACACAGCGGTGTCCCTTCTGGATTCTCCACAGGATTTAAGAAATGAAGTCTCTAGGGCAGAGATGAAAAGCTTTTGCAACTTCCCTTGATACAAACATCCCACTGTGCCACTCATGCCATAGATGAGTGGCTCACTGTGGCTCACTACTCTGGAGCAATAAGGAGACCTGTCTCTGTCCTTCTCAGGGCCAGAGCTGCTGCAGGGACGCATACAGTTTGTGGATAGATAACCAAGCATGGGTCTCCCACAATTCAGGCATTCCAGGGACACAGGGACTCTATGCAGGTTTGTGGGAATGACAAGTGCGCTCATTTGTCTCAGGACTTAGATTTGTCTATATTCTCCATGCTTAAAAAGAGGCAGAGACAGAGAAGGGGGAACAGGGCACCTCCAGGAGCCAGAGCCACAGAAAAGCTCTGCTCTTCAGAGACAAGAGTGGGGTCACTGTCACCTCTTGCTTTCCTGCATAGCATTTGTTGGCAGACCTAGGGTTCTCAGATTGCACAAGGGCAGTATGGGTCCAGTGCACAAGCTTCCAGGTGGGGAAGCTCAGTGGCATAAGCACCTGCCTGGCAAGAGCAAAGTCCTGAGTTTCATTCCTAGTACCCAAGAGAAAAGTGCACACTAACTCCTTGAGTCTGGGGACAGTGACTCTGTCAGTCCCCACCTCTGGTGTCCAGGCTTTACATGGTCACCTAAACCCTCGTACACCTACAAAAGGTGTTGGGTGTTTGGGAAACCACAGGGGCAGATGTGGAAATCTATCTCTTGTTGCTCAACTGGCTTGAGTTCTTGTCATGCCCGGTGGCCACTGTCAGCTGCGATGGATGGGAGGCGGCTCTTCTCAGAGCCAAGTGGCTAAGCAGGACAGCTCCAGGCCTGAGCTCACTTTCCCACCCCTGCCATGCAACTCAACTTTTCCAGATGTGCCGGGTTTCATGGTTTGCTGATTCAAGACTTAGAAGCCAGAAAGCTTATTTTCCACGCCCCCTACGATGACTTCTGCTGAACGTGGAAGTCTCCATCAGGTCCAAGAGAAACACTTGGTGGCTTGAAAAATGAGTGGCAGGATAGGCTGGTGGTGTGGGTTAACCATCCCTCCCCCCTCCACCTGGAATCCTTGCAAAGGTGGAACTTAGGGAGGCCAGGCTGAGCTGGATGCTTCTGCCCTTTCACAAAGCAAAATGAAGCTATGTCCATTTGTTTTTGTTTCATTTTCCAAGTTTTATATAGAGTTCCCATAAATAAAACATTGTGCCTTGAGAATGCAAGGGCACAAAAACAAATACAGCTTAGCCAACAGCAGTACCTAATACCCACGTCGCCAGGCCTAGTCTGGTGAACCCTGGACACCACATGAGAAAGTGACTCTCAGGCTCCAAAAACGTGGCCAAAATACATGCTAATCAGCAAGGGAATGGGCGACTCCACCAGGGTTCACACAGCTTTCCCACTGGGGGCCTCCTGCACCAAAAGGGGCCCCCACCTGACTATGCTTAGCAAGAGCTGGAGGTCACTTACTCTTGAGTAACTCTGATGCCCAAGTCTTAGAATAGATATAACTGTACAATCTCCACATACGTGTAGGCTAACAATCCACAATGTTTCTTTTATCTCCAGGATATTACTATTCCATGCTAGAGCGAGCCCAGAACAATCCTATATAAATACAGAGATGTTTCCATGTATTTCTCTTAGTGGTGCCACGGATGTTTTTCAAAGTGATGTTAGAGTCCCTACTAATGCATGGATTTGAGAACAGGTGTGGGTGAGAGTTTTGATATCTTTGTGTGTGTGTGTGTGTGTGTGTGTGTGTGTGTGTGTGTGTGTAGCTGGGTATTGAACTGAGGTCCTTGTGTTTGCCAAGCAAGTGCTTATTCTACTGAGCTATTTCCCCAGCCCCTGGGTGAGAGTTTTGATTGCCTGTAAAAGGTGATGTGATGGGCACTGGAGATCTGCTTGTGAAAGAAGAGGAGAAGCCAAGAGTGGAAAAGAACACAGCAGGACCAACAGTGTCTTAACGACTAGAATGAAGGTTTGAAGAGGTACTTTGGGATGAGTTCACAAAACATGTCATCTCTCCAAAGTGGCTGGAGATCAACAACCTCAAAAACATCATTGGATGAAATTTTGCTTTACTGTGGTTTTTAATGAGAGGTGGACTTCACAACAGATCCATTTTCAGTAGACATGTAATATAAGAAAATTATTTAAAAAATGCATTTGAACTAATGACTGAGAGGAAGTTAAAGTTAACTGAAGTGGGTTATTAAATAGTGGCTAGTGATACTGTGGTGTATCAGTTAGTTTTTGCTATATGACAAATGATTCCAAAGCTTATTCATTAAAGCAGTAGTCATTTAGTGTATAGTCACATGGGTTGGATAGGTGGCACTTCTGGGCTGGGTAGTTCTGGCCATCTCTTGCCTGTCTGTGAATAGTCCTGCAGTGGGCAGAGAGACTCAAGGGATGGTCTCATCTGTCTGCCTGCCAGGAGAGGTAGTTCTAGTTCCAGTCACCTGACTGTTCTCCACTCAGGGCCCATGTTTCAGGACAATATAACTTAGCAGCATGATGGCTTTTGGGCTCTGAGTTGGAGACCTCGCCATATCCTTCATCATGTTGAATGTATGCTCCATCTGTCCACAAAAGGATCTGCAGGAGAATGTATGTAGGAACTTTACTCATGACTGCCAAAGGCCATAAGGAGCCCAGAGCCTTATCCACAGACCTGGTCCAACGATGCCATTCACACTGTGAATGACTCCAAGGGGAAATGTGGAAACACATAGGACAGAGAACCATAAAGGAACCAGCACACAGGAGAGTGTGTTGTGTAGCTCTGTTCTACAAAGTTGAAGCACAAGGCAGCCTGTGTTAAAACAGCTAGAGCCAGTGGCCACCTGTAGAGCTGGTATCTGTGTCCAGACAGGGGTATAAAGAAACTTTCTTGGGGGCACTCAGCTGCTGCTAGATCTTGACTGATGCTTCTGCATGAATGATTATGCTAAAGACAGCAGCTTCCAACCTGGAGCCTGTGAACTTTATGTGGAAGAGAGACCCTGAAATAGCATTGGGTTAGAGATGCTGAAGTTCACCCACTATCCTGCGTTATCTGGGTGAATCCCTCAATGTGCCTTGAAATACCCTAATAAGAGGACGACTGAAGAGAAAAGAGGTAGCAAATGAGACCATGGTTCAGGGAAGAGAAAGTGGTGATACTTGGACCCAAACCCAGTACAGAGGACAACCCAGAGACCAGTGAGGAAGAAAAGTATCACATGTAGTCAAAGATGCACATGGCGCAGAGTGCCTCTCTAGCCCATGCACCTGCTGTAGACACCTACCTGCTGGAGTGATAGAGCAAACAGGTGTTGGTAAGGGCCACCAGCTCTGCAGTAAGGTGCTACAGCTCTGCAGACACCAGGGTCCCGTGTATGTTTACCAAAATGCATCAACATGTATCCTTATGATCGGTGCATGGGGTGCATGGAAATTCTGTCCCAACTAAGAAAAGCTCAGAAGAACGGCAGAAAGTGAGTAAAAATAGTCAGGGCAAGTGCAGGGGTACTGTGGGTCCACTGCCAGGTGGTATCACCTTGACACTGTCCCTGTCAGTGGGCAGGGGGCATGCCATGCCCAGATATGTATAGGGACAGCCCCAAGAGAGATAAGGCCAGAAGAACACAGGAGAAATCCTGGGCAGGGAGTGCTTGGCTCAGTCCTCTAAGAACGTGCCCATGACTTGTCCAGGCTCACCCAGGTGTGTCCCTCCCAGACTCAGCTGGGCCTCTTCTTTTGTCAACTTAGAGACTGCTCCTCTTTGTTCATTCACAATTTTGAGTGCCTTTGCTTGCTTTTCCACATTAATAGAGAAGGAAAAGACTTAAATTGCCTCCTCTGAACAGTGAAAACCAGGAAGGCCTGTGAAAGGTTAAAAATAACTTTGCACATGTTTAGAAATGCAATTGCTTTGGATTCCAATCTGCGGCCTCAGCTGGCTGTGCTGGGTGCCAGACTCTGCAGACTGAGCAGGAGCTGGGGGCCTCACGGACTACATGCTTCTGGGACCAAGGTGGCTTGTTCTGTGGTCCTGGGATGTCCTCATGTAGCTGCGTATCCAGGAGAGCTTCCGCAGGGTGGCCCATCTGGATAGCATTCCCAGCGTGCTGCAGATATCTTGAACTTCCTGTGAGTTAGATGGGGCTTCATTCTTGTCCCTTCTGGTGCAGTGGGGCAGGTGCTTACTTGGTCCCTCGCAGAGGCTGAACTTACTCCTGGGGGCTGGGTTGAAGCTGGGAGCTGGGAGGAGACCCCAGAAATGCAAGGCAGTGGGGCCCTCTCTGAGCCTCTCCTGCCTCCCATTCTCCCTTCCCTATCCCAAAGAGAACTGCAGATCTCTCTCTCTCTCTCTCTCTCTCTTTTTAACCAAAATATTTTGTCTTTTTTCATGGTAAAGAGGTTTTCTTCTAGTCTTACCTCCACCCAAAGGAGGACATTAATTTCCTCCACCCCCCCCCACAGGATCTTTTAGACTAGCTTTGCACTTACTGTGTAGCCCAGACTGGCCTTGAATTCACAACTATCCACCTGCTTCATCCTCCAGAGTGCTGGGATTACATGCATATGCCCCCACTCCTGGTGATACTGGATTTTTTTCAAACAGGATTACTGCACATCTTGAGATGTGTGCATGTTTTATTTTAGCTGTTTTGTTGTTGTTGTTTTGTTTTTGTATTTTGTGCAGTGTATCACTATACAGCTTGGACTTGTAGTGATTCTCCTATTTTCAGCCTCCCCAGTGCTGTGATGACAGATATGTGCCACCACACCCGGACTCTTACCTGTGGTTTGATTCCAATCACTGGTTTCCTTATGGTGAACTACCCTTGGCATCCTGATGTAAGTCCTGCCGTGTCTTCCTCTTTCATCATGTACCCATCTCTTAATGTGTTGTTGGATTCCATGTGTTGAAAGCAAGCCATAGCTTTCAGGATGCTGGAAGGTTTGCACTGTCACTGAATTTGGACTTCACTGGCTAAGCCCAGGTCTGGACCCAGAGGCAGGGGGACTGAAGTCACTGATGCACCTTGCAGCATCTTTGTAAGGTGTATGTTTTCCAGATGTGGAAATTAACCATACTAAGAAAATCCAGCATGCATACGTAGTTTTCATCTCCCTACACACTAATTATCCTCTTCGGTCAGCCTGCCTGTAAGCTGAACACAGATTTCTAGGTTCCTGAAAATAAGAATAATAAATCACTTGTTATCTAATCTCCTTCCTATACCATATGGACATAGGAAATCTGGCTGAATATGAGCTCAGGATTACTTTTTACATTTCTTCTTTTTTTAACTGATAGTGGCTTTAATTAAACTTAGCTTTGAAATGTTTTTCTCTGGTTAAATATTTCCTAAGTCTTATCACATTGTGTTCCTGTTTGGTGCCCAATGAGAGCAAACATAAGACGGCTTCTGCTTCTTCCCTGCAGTCTGCTGCCGCCCTTCAGCTAACTTTCCTTCCCTCGCCAGTCACATTTGTCACCCAGCTCACAAAGCCACAGTTGCTAAGAGTTTTGTCTTTGTTCAGGGTTCACACAGTATACTAGACATTTTATCTTTCTTGAAATACTTATGTTTTCCCCGGATGCCTTTAAAAAGCATGATCCCTGCCTGTGAACCCATACCCACTTCCTCTGAGTTTATGTCTTCCCTCACCATGGATTTTCTGAAGCTATGAAAGGAAATATCCCTTTTTCTCCCCTTTTTAAACTTCTTTTTGAAAATTTGAGACAGTCCTCTATTCCCTGCCACCTCAGGCAATTATCACAAAATTTTGATTTACAATACAGTGTGACTTTTACTATTGAAGTGACTTGAGCAGCTGCACGCAGAGCGTGTCCCCTCGTCACCACACCAGGCAGTGGGCTGCAGTCCCCGCTGCTCCCTGAGCTGAGTCCGGCGCCAAGCTAGTGCCGCCTCTGTGCGGGCTCAGTGTCTTTCCCTCCTCTTTTGGTTCTGCCTTCTTTTTTTTGTCTCTTGCTTCTTGTGTCCTACTTCTTCCTATTTCTCTCTTCCTTTTCTCTCTCCTTCCTTCCTTTTCCTTCTTTCCATCTTGATTTTCTTTCCTGTTTGTTGAATGAAAAATCAGGCAGTTTCAAGCACTGATCGTATGTCTCACTCCCATCCAGATAAACTAATTCAAGGTATGCCTGTGAGCGTTGCTGCGTCACTGTGATGTTTGCTTATTGCACTGAGAATAAGGTGGGTTATAAGATCCGCAGCATCAGGGGCATTTGCAGATAGTGGCGATGCACTTTCTTCTTGGGACACCTTGTACTTTCATGCAGCACCTTGCAAAGAAAAGATTTCAGACCATCGAGAGCATAACAGGTGAGCTTTGGTAATCCTGAAGTTTCGGCAGAAGGCATTAATTGTGGTTTCACAATTCTGGCCACATCATCAATTTGAGGCTCTTTCTTGTTTTGACGACTGAGATGCAGCTGGATGGGGTTTTGGTGGCAGGGAGGCCACTGCACACCCGCAGGTGCCTAGGAGTAGTGCCCTCTGGAGCAGTGTTTCTGGTCAGTAGTGCCGTGGAATTTCCAGCAGGGAGCCATATGGAGCAGCCACCTGCTTGACCTAAGACATTTGTGTTAGTCACTGAGGCAGCCAGGCTGGAGCAAATTTGAGTCATGGACACATTCAGTGCCCGGGAGACTTCCCTCATTTTTTCTTCAAGTTGTTCTTAGAGAAAAGAATTCACCAGGGTGAATAAAGTCCAAACCGCAGATGTCAGAGGTCAGACTAAAAGCTGGAGCGAGCCATGCATTAAACTGTGCTACGCCAGCCCTCCCACCTCTCCACACCCTATCTGTGCTCCCTAAGGACCCCGACTTAATATGCTCATTATTTTATCAGGTGCAATTTACCAAAGTCATAAAACACCCACGTCATCTATACATCTTTCAAAAGAGACTTAAATTCTTGAAAAAAAAAATGCTCTGAAAACAGGAGCTATGTGTTTTGGGTTAAGCATCCAGATTCCAACACTCATATCTAACTAGGAGAGATTCTCATTCCATCCCAGCTGAGAGGGAGAGGTTATCTGTTGAAGCAAGAGTATAATCAGAAGATTATACTTTGCTTGAATTCCATCAGGAGGCGGGAGGGTGAAGTTGGGACATGGAGCAAAGGAAAACTAGGGCTGGAATTGCCAGCCACACTTCCTGTCACCAGACCCTTCCTAAAGAACTGAAGTGCGCAAAAACACAGACAACGCAGGTTGTCATGTGTACAACCTAATCTGCCCTCGGTGACTTTGAAGTTTGCTTCGAATCTTGAAAGAAATGTGCTTTATCCGCAGTAACCACACAGCTTGGGCTGTGCCACCATGCTGTGACTCCAGCCTACTCCCAACCTACTCACAATTTCCCTCATATCAAAATGTGTTCTGTCTTTCTCTTTAGAAGTAAGGATCTAAGAATTCCAGAAGCAAACACCAGATAAAGCAGTTTTGGCATTATTTTCCTGCCTAACAGATTATTTTTCAAAAATCATTTTATTCTTGGTGGAAATTTTAAAATTAATTTTAAATTCAGACATAGGAATTATCTTGGGCCGGCAAGATGGCTCAGTGATCTAAAGCGCCAGCTTCTGAAAGCTTAGGCAACTGCAAGGACCATGGTTCAATACCCAGCACCACATGCCGCACCAGCCTCACCCCCAGAGCAGGCTGAGCCAGCCATAGAAAGAAAGAAAGAAAGAAAGAAAGAAAGAAAAGAAAGAGAAAAAGAGAATTATCTTTCTCTCTTGGGTACAGTGTGATGCTTTGATATATATATATATATATATATATATATATATATATATATATATATATATGTATTTCAGGATGCTAAAGCAAGCTCACTATCATAGCCATTACCACACATATTTTTCTGTGTTTGGAGTGAACATTTATTTTGTGCACTCTTGTCAAATTTCAAAAATACAATACATTATTATTAACCATAGCCACTATAGAGCAGAACAGATGGCCAAACCTCGCTCCTCCTCACTGAAATGTTGTCTCCCCTGAGCAGCCTCTCCCCTCCTACCAGCCCCGGGTGCCCACCTTTCTGCTCTATGAGTTTGACTTAAGATAAAGTGAGACCGTGCAGTGTTGACTCAAGGCCAGCACTGCCTTAACTTCCTCTCCAGCACCTTTGTCTTTTTGATAATGGCCATCCTAACAGGTGTGCAGTGGGGCTTTAGCTCACTCACATCTCCCTGATGGATGTTGTGGAGTGTTTGTTCACCGACCTACTGCCCATCTGTGACTCTTGTTTTGAGAAATAGCTATTCAGATTTGCCATTTGTTTTCAGCTTGGGTTATCCATTTTACAGCTCTTGACTCTTCAGGTTTCCTATTATGCTGTGTTACGGTACTGACTCCTTATCAGATACATGGCTTTAAATTGCTTTCTCCCAGTGTATATATTTCTACTTCACTTGGTCAATTTTTTCCATTTGTTCTCACAGCTTTTCAGTTTGATATAATCCCATTTGCTTGGTTTTGCATTTATTACCAGTGCTTTTAGAGTCTGATCTAAGACAATTTTCCAAATCAACACCATGGAGCTTCCTCCTGTGCTTGCTTCCAGCAACCTATAGATTCGAGTCATTCCCTACCAAAGCTCCAATGACATTTTGCACAGCAATAGAAGAAGAAAAAAATCCTAAAATTTATAAAGAAACCACACAAAAACTAAAGCGATCTTGGGTGGGGGGGGGCACACAACTCTACAGCTGTCAATCACCTGCTCTCACTTCAGAATATACTGCCAGGCTGTAGCAATGGGCACAAAGGGTCATGGTATTGAGACCCACCAGACCCAATAGAGAGCACAGAAATAAACCCATGCCTCTCCTCTCAGTTGATCCTTGCCTAGAGCACACATGGGTAGGAATGGTCTGCAATTAAGGGTGTTGGACAAATGGTGTGGGCCGTGCCCAGACTCCATCTGTCTCCCTCACACTTGCAAATAGGCACCCACACCCTCTCTAACAGGCTCGGGGTGGAATTGAGGAAGGAAAAGGTCCTGAATTCAGTTAAGATGCTGTTTACTTTTAGGACAACACTGGCCTGGGATTACTTGTCAAGTGTCAATTTGTACAACTTAATTGAAAGGCTGTAAATATTTTGATGCATGGAGACAATTACAGTTCTAATTTGTAACGGATCAAGAAAAGACTTTCACTAACTAGAAGCTATACTCATGAGTGAAATAAATCAGACCCACATGTGTAAACATGGTGTTGTCTCCAGAGTGTAAGAACTAAGAACCTGAAAGAGTAAACAAAATCTGAAAGGCACAATAGATACCGTTAAAGGGAAAGAAACTGAGCAAGAGGAATAAATAATCAGGATGAGGGAAAGGAGAAAACAAAGGGGAAAAAGGAAGGGGAAAAATTATGTGTGTATGTATGCAGGATGGCTAAGATGATTACACTACTAATTTGTGTTGGTTTTTTTAAGTAGCAGTTAATGCTTGGAATTTTACTTGGACCAATTTCACATACCTATGTCTGGTAATCTGAGCGACTGCATTGAAGATGACAATGAGCAATATAGAATACCTGTCATCTTGGGTTTTCTTGAAATCATTTCTAATGTCTTATCTATTATTTTTCTATTCTCTTTAAAATAAAAGAAATAAATTACCCGTAAGTTACTTTCATAATTTGATTCTCTAAGACTAAAGTTTCAGGCCCAGTTACAACTAGAGAGGTCATAGGCAGTGTAATGCATTACAGCTAGCTGGGTAACATTTGTCAAATATATTAACCTCTTTGATTTTTTATCTCAGTTATAGCCACCAAAGATAGTGTTCTTTTTTTTTTAAGTTTAGTTTTTTATTTTAATGTATGTTATGCAGGGTCTCATGGGGCAGCTTGGACTTGTAGTGAGACTCCTGTTTTCAGCCTCCCAGTGCTTGGGGTTATGCCTGTGCACCAACATGCCTCAACTTGTTGCCCACTCGGTGCACTCAGAAGTGGGGCTGGGGGCCCGGCGGGATGGCTCAGTGGTCTAAAGCGCCTGCTTGGGAAAGCTTGGGTGGCTTCAGGGACCGTGGTTCAATCCCCAGCACCACATGCTGTGCCAGCCCTGCCCTCGGGGTGGGCTGAGCCGGCCATAAAAATGAGTGAATAAACAAATAAACGTTCTGAAACAAGAAAAAAAAAAAAAAAAAAAAAAAAAAGAAGTGGGGCTGGCATGGCACGTGGTACCAGGGATCTAACCCCAGCCCCCACGCTTGCCTAAGCAGGTGCTTAACCCACTGAGCTATCTCAGCAGTCTTAATATAGTTCTTATGAGCATGTCCAGGAGCCCTGGAGACAGCACCTGCACTTGTCTCACTTCCAGTCTGCAACAGGAGATGGACACTGTGCTATCCCGGGGAAGTGGGTCTTGCACACTTTGGGGGCTTCTTCTGGTCTCCCTGGCCCTGCCATCATTCCATGTGTCATAGTTCTGACCTGCACTATTTTCCCTCCAGGTGATGTGTGGCCCTGCTCTGCAGCCTCGGCTGGGACACCTGCACGGTGGTGTTGACTCAAGGGTGAGGCCAGGATGCTGCCACACCCTGCAGTGCATGGAGGAGCATTGCAGCCCCGAGGCAGTTGCATGGGGCTGAGGAGTGCTGGTCCTCGGGATGTGGCTCCCTCCCCGCACCGCACTGTGGAGGCTGGGAGCTTAACCCCGGTGCACTCACAGATTTTTCCACAGGCTGAAAACCATTTCGTCTTTCCAGCAGGTGTATCTCTTCCTTTGCAGCGTGTGTACAAATGTGCTGAGTATGTATCATAAAGATGCTTTGGTTGTTCCTAAAATGAATGTAGTGTTTGTGCTAAAATCTAAATGCTGCACTTGAAAGTGACTCACAGCCACATAGTCCCAGGAAACGTGAGGTTCTTTCATGAGTGTTTTTTTTTTTTTTTTTAGCTCCGGACATTACTGATATCATATTTCAGATGACAATATTCTCAAGAATTTTCAAGGATGGTATAATTAGAATCATGGAAATTTTGAGCTGGAATAAATTTCAGGAACTCCTGGGAATTCAAGATATTTGGCCAGACCATCTCCAGTGTTTCAGATGTGCGCCTGAGGCCCCCGAGGTACAGCCCTCCCAACTCCAGCATAGCATGCTCCAGCCCCAGGCACTGGACACCAGGCACCCCGGCCGATTGCTCTGTCCAGTGATGAGGGAACTGCCCAAGGCGTGGGAGCGTTTCTCCTTCTCCCTGAAGCTACTTGGCATTGTCTTTTATGTGCTATCTAAAATACACACGCTGAAGCTTGTTTGTTGGGAAAATAGAATTTCATGAGATTTTTATGGTGGCTAGTTATTTATTAAGGATCCGCTACCTGCATGTAAGTGCCTGGTCTGGAAAGTGGTGCTTCCCAGGCCTCATACTGAGCTGAAGACCTAGGTGTGGGGTCATCTCCTACCTGGGGTTCAAAGGGCGGCAGTGGTCAAGCAGCAACATGGGTAAGGGCCCAGGTAGAAACATTCATGGTCTCACAAATACAGTATTAATTTACTTGGGCTCTGCTATGTTGATCTGTGCTGTGTTTGCTGTGCCGTGTTTTCCCATACCTTTGTAGTTCCCTGATTATTTCAAAGCATCAGTTATGTCCAGTGCTATGAAAGGCTCTGTACAGAGCCAGGACATGTCCAGCCACTCCCCTCATGAGGTTTACAGTCCAGGGATGAGGAAAACATCACACAGAAAGACCCAGAGACCAACGTGCAACCGAAGCTGGAAATGTGTGCCTGAGAGGCAGCAGTGGGTCTCGATTGGGCTGAGTGGCCCCAGCGCAGCCTCTCTGAGGAGGTGCGCTTGAGTCCTAGCCACCAGAGTGCGTAGGCGGGCATCCACAGGAGATGGGAGCTTCTTCTTGGGCTGTCAGTGCACGCAGAACCGTGGCGTAGCATCCTGATGGACACTTGTTCCTGCGGAAATGAGCTGTGTGACATGGGCCCGCCCTGGACTCTCATCCACCTGCATGTTTGCTACCCATGCTGCCGTGTGTTGTTACTGCTCCTCTCCCCGCGGTAGCTCCTCCTCTGGCAAACATGGAGAACGACAGGCGAGGTCATGCCCAGGCTCAGAATGCCTGTACCTTCTGCTTCATTCCCTAACCTGCCCCACCGCCCCCACTATCCTGCACTTCCTCAGCTGCATCAAAAAGGTGCGTGCTGTGTGTGACATCTGTGGCTAGGTCTCTTCCCTCCACCTACCGGCAGCTTCCTTACCCTTTGAGTCTTCAGCCCTCAAAGCCACCTCTGCCATGAGCCTTTGTCCTTGTGCTTTAAATCATCATCCTCCCTCTGCCCAGTACCTTCTTTTCCTTAGTTACCTTTCTGAGATACTAATTACACACAATTCTATACATTGCCTTTTCTTTTTATCTGGCACCCTAACTAGAATAAATCTTCAAGAAACCAAGTACTTACATTTTTTCCTCCTTACTTGTAAATCCAGGACTTATAAGACCAGCCAGCAGAACAGACACTGAATAGAGATTTGTTAAAAGAATGAGTCTTGCAGGGCTCTGAGGAGCCTCAGAGATAATGCATGTAAAATCTCTGGTGCAGTCCCTGGCAAAGAGTAAGTGCACAGCAATGAGAAATAGACATTAGCATTTAAATTTAAAACATTTAATAATACTATCTTTGAAAATCATGCGAGGACTTTCTGGAAAATTCTTTGTCATTTACATGAGAAAGGTGAATTTAGACCCTTGCCTCACACCATACACAGAAACCAACTCAGTATGGGTTGAAGTGCTAAGCAAGCATCAAAGTGATAAAGCAGTTACTGAGCACGTGGGGAAAGCATGGTATTGAACTGGGCCCTGATTTCTTGGATGCGACATGGAAAAGACTGACAACAAAAGACAGACCAAGTGGCTTCACTCGTGGGATTATCATCTCTGCTATATCCCAGTCTGGGGTGTTCACTGAATCTCCTGTCATCTCAGGTGGCAAGTCCTGCTCAGCCAGATGCTGGAGAGCCAGAGACCTAAGAGGCGCGGGTATCAGCCAGGGCAGACAGGCGGACGTGATGATGTTGTACAGGAAATGTACTGTATGGGGTCTCTGTTCTCAGCTATCCAGCCCATTCCTCCATAGTGCATGTATTCATTTATTTATTTATTTTTTGTGCAGGGTCTCACTACTAACTCGTAGCGATCCTCCTGATTGTACCTCCTAAGTGCTGGGATGACGGGCACATGCCACCATACCCAGACTCCATCACCAGCTCAGCGCAGCCTAGAGCAGTGCCGGCGCAACAGGCAGGGCCAGGAACCGAACCCTGGCCCCTGTGCTTCCCTAAGCAAGTGCTTAATCTGCGGAGCTACACTGCTGGCCCTTGTTTTACTAATTTAGCTTTTCAGTGAAGTCCTCTAAGCACCCACAGAGGAGCAGGCACTAGGAGAGAAGATTGAAGAGCTGAAGGCTCTGATCCCTTCTTTGTGCAACAGCTTGCTGTCTTCAGGGAAGCACAGTCTCCATCCTATAAAACGTTGCTTTTGCCAGTCCAAAGCCCCTAAATGATGCCCTTTAATATTAGTGAGAGCAATGCCAAAATGTAAAGATGCAAGGTGTTGACCTCAGATGCCAGCATCCTGGAATTTTGAGGTTTCCTGGTGCAGACATGGTTTTGCAAATCAGTTTGTAATATCCCTCAGTTGGTAATTCTACTTCATGATTTCACTATTTTGTCTGTAAGGCAATGAAGATATAAATTCCTCTAAGGATTGGGTTGGTAACTACTTCTTTTTATCCTGTCACACTGCCTGAACTTCCCCTGCACACGTTCAGAGTCCACGTCTGCTTTCCAAGTGTGCGTCAACCAACGTTCTGGGTTTAGAGCTCAGGGGAGTGGTTGCTCACTCACAGCCAGAAGGGCCAGGCCACTGGGTAGGGCTTCCCCTCTGGGCAGCAGCCATATTGGCAGGAAACCTCCTGACCTGAAGTCAACAGAGTAGTGGCTTCCAAGCTGCTTCAGAAACAGACAAAAGGCATCCCTAGACCTCAGAGCGTGTGGAACTGGAGAGCCACTTTTGGCTTGAGACC
The DNA here is from genome assembly GCA_004027025.1 of Myocastor coypus. Taxonomy (NCBI): domain Eukaryota; kingdom Metazoa; phylum Chordata; class Mammalia; order Rodentia; family Myocastoridae; genus Myocastor; species Myocastor coypus. Next base: position 35,653 of record PVJA010005311.1, on the reverse strand, counting down.
GATTTATGGCAGAGACCTGAATGAATTCTGGAAGACAGTTTAGAGGTTGGAAACCCAAGGAGCTGCTGTGAAGGTTCTCCAGCATGGATTCTCCCAGCACAGCCAATGCCAGGATACAATATCTCATGATAAGCTCCTGTGAGTGGGAAGTATGCGAATGGAGTTGTGACCATGGAGTTAATATGAAAATGTTTTTGAGTGTAAGCATTTATTCATTTTGATTCCTTAGTTTCTTTTTTATATTCTGGAACCATTTTTTTTTAAACTCTGAAGAATCCATGGCTCCATGGTGAGAGTACCCATGGCACCTGTGGGTAGAATGACTGAAAGAGAGGGACGCATTGCTGTAATGTCAGAGCAATAAGTGGTACAGAGTCCCCCCCACCACACCATCATCAGGGAAACACAGCTTCTGAGAAGGTGGCTGTGAGGTAAATGGTATTGACGTTTATTTGCTCCATCGATACTTTTGATATTGTAACAAACATCATTTAGCTCTGATCAATGAGATCACAATCTTAATTAGCACTAGAGACAAGACACAAATAGAAAGTGCATGGGGGAGTTGTGGGGACCTAACTCGGCAGCAAGAGCTCCAGGAGTGCCTTGCCTTCAACTTGGCCCGAACCCAAATCAGAGCCTCACAGATGGGGACTGACGGGCCTGCTGCAGGGCCTAGCAGTGAAGGCGCCCCTCCACTGGACAGGCATGTTCCCACCTGAAGATTTGAGAGCTGTGGGGAGAACTGTCAAAGTGCAGTTGAGGAAGCAATGTAACCTGGCATTCTGGGTAAATCAGGAATATGGACCTGAGTAGACCAGAGAATGTCCTGGGAGTGAGGGACTCATCACACTGACCCACCCTCACATGGGTAAAGACAGAGTGGGAGGATGACCTGAGCACGGTTGTGCATGCCTATCATCCCGGCCCTCTGAGAGGCTGAGGCAGGAGGATTCCAAGTTTCAGCCTAGCTTGGGACACTAGCGACTCAGATAGGCTCCATCTTAAAATAACATATTAAAAAGGCTATGGGTAGGTGTGGTGGGGGGCACACCTGCAATCTCAGCACCCAGGGGGTGCTCAGCACCATGAATTCAAGGCCAGCCTGTGCTACACAGTGAGTTCAAGGCCAGCCAGAGCTATATAGTGAGACCCTGTCTCAAAAAAGGAAAAAAAAAGGGGGGGGGCAGGTGTTTCTACATATAGCTCAGCATAAGGGTCCTCAGTACTGAAAAAAACTAATACAAATTTTAAAATAAGAATTGATAGTAATTTGAAAAAAGAATGCTTAGTAATGAGTAGAAACAAACGTAATACAAATTTTAGTTAACAATAAAATAATGAATGTGAAAAACATACAAGGTTGAATATCATCAAATTCATACTTTTGACATCAAAATTGTCAGGAATTTTATGTGGTCAATCTAATGCACATTAATAAAACTCTTAAGTGCTCCTCGACAACCACAGAAATGCTTGCTCTCTTGCCAGAAATCACGCGATCTCATTAGGCACCAATCAGGAAGATTCTCAGGGCCTGACCATCTCTCTGGAGAAACCCCCATTCACTTTCCATTCAGTCAGTGTCCCTCACTTTGGATAGACCTGGGCGGCTCCTCTTCCTCGACCCCCTTATGGCCTCCCTCTCCTCCTGTCTTGGTATCTCAGTTACTTTTTTCTCTCTCGGGACAAATACTCAACACCCAAAATTAAGGAAGGAAAGGCTTATTTAGCTCACAGTCACTGGAGGTTTCAGTCCATACTCCAAGGCAGACTGGCACATGGTAGAGGGCAGCAGTTCATGGCAGTAGAACATGGTGAAGTGACATGGTGTGGAGCCGCAGCTGGTACAGCTAGCAAGCCTCTCTCCCCTCCTTACATTTGTAGGCAGACTACCTGGTGCAGGGAGGGTGTAGCACTCACACCCAGAATCCCAGCACTGGATCATGAATTAATCACAAACTCTAGAAGCTGCCTCATGACTGCATGAGGCTTTGGGGGGATTACGAGACACAAACCGTAGCACTTGATTTCTTCCCTACTACTATACACATTATTTCTCCCAGCCCAGTGGGCTGGAAGACCCAGGGGAAAGTGCATAGTGGTGTCATCAGATGAGGGCTCCACTCTGTTCCCAGGATGACACAGTACTGCTGTGCCCTCCTGGGGGGACTACAGTGTCTCCTCACATAGTGAAAGGATAGAGTGAAACATGGCATGGTCTCTAAAGCCTTTTTTGCAAAATCTCTAGTCAGGCCAAAGGGATACCTCTGGTGCCACCAAGTACTGGGGGGACTGTTATGGTTTATGTCTAGCTGTCTCCCCAAAGCCTCATGTAGAAATTGGGTAGGGACTTCTCTAGATTGAGGCTTGACTCATGAGTCTCTGGGATTATGTGATTTAGTACTGATGGGATTATCAGTCTGAGTAGGACTGGGACTATGGGTGTGGTCTAGGGCAGATATCCTAAGGCAGAGAGCCTGATAGGAATATAAAGAGAGACAGAGAGACAGACTAGAGCTGTTGCTCTGCTGCCCTGTTTGGTTGGCTGCCTCTGCCACCATTTTGTTGCTATTCCACCGCCATAAACTGGATGCTCTCTGTCCCGCTCCACTCAGCCTTGGGCCAGCCGAATATGGACTGAAACCTCCAGTAACTGTGAGCTAATAAACCTTTCCTTCCTTCATTTTGAGTGTCAGGTATTTGTCCCAGCAACGAATACAAAGTAACTAACACAGGGACCCTTTCTGGGACCATGCCAGCCAGGCCCCAGCACGTGCCTGAAGCTGACATCTCTGCAGCACCTTCACTGAGCACGCAGCCTCAGCAGTGAGGCCAGGGCTGGACTTCATTCTTCAAAAGCTGCTAGAGTGGCGTGCAAAGTACACAGTCCCCTCTTCCAACAGGGGTCATTCTCCAAGAGTGACAAGGGTGTAGCCCATAAAAGCACCTATTTCCATCTGTAGGCACCAGTTAGGAGGGCAGTGGAGAGCAGAAACTACAGTGGCAGTGGCGTTCTGACCCGCGATGCATAGCTGCATGGCCAACTTGCAGCTGAAGACTGAGTATGTGACTGTGGTCCCCTAAGATCATGGTAGATCTAGAAATGTCCTGATGCTCCGTGCTGTTGCAGCACAAAGCACCCTGGAGCCTTTGTGGTGATGCTGGTATACACCTACCTGCAGAGTGCTGGTGGGCAAGTGTACAGCAGGTACCGTAGTGTGCAGGACAGAGCCCTTGAAGGTGCCAAGAATGTGCCAGAGGTCTGCTGCCTGCTGCACACAACTTCCTATCATTGCATTAGAGCATTCTACTTACCAAGAAACACTGCCGAAAGTGCCATGTAGCCCAGCAGGGCCTACGTTGGCTCCTGCCTACCTGCCCTCAGTTACAAGGGTCCCCATCACGGGGACTCACAGCATCTCGGTTTGTGCACGTGTGTATGGTGACATTCCCACGATGACAGAATTGCTGAAGACGCATTTCTCAGATGTCCCACCAGACAATGACAAGAGACGTATTTAGGGTGTTGCACAGGATGATTTGCTGTACATGCAGTGAGAGAATTCCTACAGTTGAGCCAATTGACATTTCCAAGAACTCACATAGCTGTCTTGGTGTGTGTCAGAGTGCCTAGGGTCTCAGTGTGTTGTAGCATTGCCCAGCGTTATTAACTATAGCCCTCCTTGTGCTGCATGTGGAACCTCTAGACTGCTGGTCCTTCATCCTTGTGCTCCTGAGCCCTATAGCTGTCGTCCCTCAGCCTTCCCTACCTCACCTCTGTAACCACCTTTTGACTTCCGTTCCTACACATTCAGCTTCAGTAAGAGGATTCTCCATAGGGGAGACTGTGGAGTCCTTGTATGGGGACATCGAGTTATTCCACTTACTATAATGCCCTCCAGTTTCACTCTTGTCCCAAATGGCAGACCTCTTTTTTTTTTTTTTTTGTATTTTAGGGAAGGGTCTACAGGGTACTCAGGGTCTTACTACTAGATTGGACTTTTAGTGATCCACCTGTTTACAACCTCACAAGAGCTGAGATTACAGGCACGTGCCACGCTGCCAGTCTCAATTGCTGGCTCAGTGAGCCCTGGAGGCAGGGCTGGCACAGCAGGCCTGGAATGGAACCCCGGCCCCTGTGCCTGCTTATAGGTGCTTTAATCCACTGAGCTATTTGGCCGGCCCAGACCTTTTTTAAGGCAGAATACTTCACAATTTCTTTATCCTATCATCTGCCAATGGATACTGGGTTCTTTCCATATTTCAGCCACTGTGAATCCCGTTGTAATTATGCACCTGTCAATATGTCCATGTGCTTGTTGTTTCATTTTATTTGACTACATATGCAGAAGAGGGATTCTTGGCTACATGTTAGAGTATCATTTTCATTTTTTGAGGAAACTCCATCCCATTTTCCATGGCGGCTTCACCATTTACATTTCTACCAACAAGACACAGTGACTCCCTTTCACATCTTCACTAACACACACTTTCTGTAATTTTTGGTAATTGCCATCCTACCAAGCTGGATGTGGTGCTGACCTTCATTTCTCTTGTCATCAGTAATGGTGACCAATTTTTAGTATCTCTGTCAGTCATTTTTATGTCTTCTTAGAAGAAATGCCCGTTTTTGTTTATTGAGTTGTGTGAGTTCTTTATGTACTTTGGATACTAGTTCTTCTTTGGATACTTTCTTCATTGAGTTCTCTCCCTGTCCATGGGCTCTTTTCATCTTGTTGGTGATTCCTTGCCTTTTGGAATCTTCATGGGTTTCAGTGATTCCACTGTTTATTTCTGCTTTGGTTGCTTTCATCGTTGAATTAGCCAGAGTGCCATTGTTAATGTCAAAGAGCAAAACTCTGTTTTTCTTCATGACTTTTAGTTTAGGGTCTTTAATGCAGTTTGTGTTGATTTTTGGATTTAGCTCAATTTTATTCTTTTGCATGTGGATAGCTTGTTTTCTTTCTTTCTTTCTTTCTTTCTTTCTTTCTTTCTTTCTTTCTTTCTTTCTTTCTTTCTTTCTTTCTTTCTTTTTTTGTGCTCTACCCAGGATTGAACTCAGGACCTTATGCTTGACAGGCAAGTGCTTATTCTACTGAGCTATCTTTTCAGCCCAACATCATTCATTGAAGAGACTTCTCTTCTCATTGTACATCTCTGGTGTGCTTGTCAAAAACTGTTTACACTTGAGTTATTTCTGGATAGAATAAACTCTGTATTTTGGATAGTAGTTCCTCTTTGGATACTTTTGGATACAAATTCTGTTTGTTCTATTGGTATAATATAGCTTTCATTATTATAGTATTATAATATAATTTGAAATATTTTCTTTCTTAGGATTGCTTTTACTATTTGTGGGCTTTTGCAACTCCATATAAATTTTAGGACAATTTTTTCTCTACATCAGTGAACAGCACAGTTGCAATTTTGATTGAGATTATGTGAAAACTGTAGATTACTTTGAGTAGTATAGACATTTTAGCAATGTTAACATCTCCAGTTTGTAAACATGAAATATTTTAACATTTATTTGTGGGGCTGGCAAGATGGCTCAGTGGTCTAAAATACCTGCTTAGGAAAGCTTAGGTAACCACAGGGACCATGGTTCAATCCTCAGCACCATATGCTATGGCAGCCCCACCCCAAGGGTAGGCTGAGCTGGCCATAAAACAAAACAAAAATTATTTGTGTCTCTTTCACCTTATCAATATTTTATGTTTCTTCCATCCACACATCTTTTATCTCCCTTTCAAATTTATTCTGAAGTATTTTATTCTACTATAGAGAATCATAAATTGGATTATTTCCTTGGCTTCTTTTAAGTTGATTGATATATTTTTAAATCTTTTATTTATTTGGTACAAGGTTTCATTTCACAGCTCAGACTCATAGTGATCCATCCTCCTGTCTCAGCTTCCCCAGCACTGGGATAACAGGCATGTGCCACCATTCCTAGTTTCAGTGGCTGGCTCAGTCCACCTGGAGTGGGGCCAGCCTGACCTATGGTGCTGGGAATCAAACCCAGGTTCCTGTATTGGCCTAGGCAAGTGCTTAGACCATCAGCCTATCTCCCTAGCTCTGATCAGTATTGATATAAAAAAGCATGACTGAGTTTTCAATGTTGATGTTGTATACTGTCTGTTGTGGTCAGGGTTGATAAGGGATCAAATTTAATACAGGGCACACAATTTATAGGATTATTTTATCATTGTCAACCAAAAACTCAAATGTAGAAGAGTGCAGGAGATCTGTCCATACACTAGAGATTCAAAGAATCCAGCTGAGGGCCTTGATCCCATAGCAATGTCCTGAGTGTGTCCTGCTGAAGACCTAGAGGGCATGACAATGTCCTCCATGAGTCCAACTCGAGGCCCAGAGGCCACAACAATGTCTAATGCGAGTCTGTACCAAGGATCTTCCCTGGGAAGGCTCAAAGGTCAGGGGTAGAAGGTGTAAAGTCTGCACCAGCAGAATGAAGGATCTGTGCCAGCAGACTGAGCGATCTGCACTTCAGCCAGCAAGCAATGCTCAAAGTAAGGACCAGAACTGCCCTGAAAAAGAACTGCAGCCATCCTCAGCACTAGCAAGATCCTAAGCTCCTCTAACAATGAGAAAGCTGAGCTCACATCAGGAAACCCAGAGTGACAAGCTTCTCCATACCATCATCACCGCCTCACGAAAGCTCCACATCTTCGCCACAAAAACCAACACCAAATAATCCTCCCCTCTGGTCCTCCTTCTATGTTGTCACCAACAATCCTCAGGTGAGCCTTCTACTCCCTGAGCCACCCTGACTCAGCTCAGCTGGGTGTTACAAGCTGCTCACTAGTTATTCCACCACAGTGTAACTTTACTAAATTCATGAGGGTTAACGTATCTTTTTGTGGGCTCTTCTGGACTTTCTGCATAAAGAAGGCTCTGTCATGGGCAGATTGGACCATAAGTGCTTTGATTTCTTCCTATTGTCAGTTTTTCCTTACTGATGTCGGATGTGCTCAGTGAGTCAAGGGTGAGGGGTGCCTGGTCTTGTGCTGGATCTCACAGGGGGAATATTTCATGTTTTTCCACTGATTCTGATGTAATCTGTGGGGTTTTAGGATATGAAATTTATCATATTGAGGAATTTCTTTTAAAAACCTAGTCTGTTTGGTTTGTTTTTAACCGAGAGAGCATTTGAACTTCATCAAATGCTTTTTCTGCCTCTAGTGATGAAAGGTTTTCATCTGTCATCTTGATAGTGTGAGCACTATGGAGGCCTGTGTGTCAGGCCAGCCTCAAATCTTGGAGTTCAATCTCAGACCATGTTGTATACTCATTTTAATGTGGTTTCCTATTTGGTTTGCCAATATTTTATTGAGGATTTTACATGTATGTTTTTCTGAGCTATTGGAATATAGTCTTTTGTTTTCTTTTAGTGCTTTTGGTGTAAGGATGCTACTGACCTCACAGAATAAGTTTGTAAGTATTCCTCCTAGCTTTCCTTTGGAGGAGTTTAAAAATTGATGCTAATTCACTGATGGTCATTAGAATTCAACCCTGAAGCCATCCATCCGGTCCTGGCTTCTCTTCTTCTGTGGGAGACATCTGACTCCAACTCAGTCAGCTTACTCCATATTGGTTTGTTCAGATTTCTCTTTCCTTGTGATTTAGTCGTGGTGGGTTGTAAAGTTGTGGAAATTACTCATAGTAATTATGTCCATGAATAAATGGAAAGGCGGATGCAGACCAGCTACAAAAAGCATACAAATGGAAGAAGCTTCATTTAAACCTCTGGGCTGGTCTTTCCCTATCAGGACTGGAGCTAAGAGGGAATGCAATGTTAAGAAATCTACCTCTGGTGGACAGGCATGCTGTGGAGACAAGAACAAATATAAAGTAGGGCAGAAGAATGCCTTAAAGGAACAAGTGAATCGAAAATGTTTTGCTATGAAAACTAATGTGGTAAAATTCTGACCAGATAGAGGATCTTCTAGTAAGGTCTTGTGTGGTGCACCTCAAGCATGTATAGGCAGTTGCTGCCAACATAAGCCTTGAAGCTGGTCCTGGACTGATGAGCATCCTCCACTCCCTTGCTTCTCTAATGACGTGCACAATCCCTACCACCCCTTGCATGGCTATCCACACCCTCCCTGCTTTTGTCATGTGGTCTTCAAACTAGCTGTTCTAAAACAGGTTTTATCTTCTTTCCTAGAACTGCACTCCTCCCTGGACCACTTGTGAGTGTAACCTGGAACCCTAACTTGGAAAAATACTCTCTGGTAGGCACTAGTGAAGAAAAATTGCTGTTTTCAGTAGTATGAACGCCTAGTTCGATATGGAAATTTTTCTCTTCGGAGATAAGGATGGTGATCGAGCTTTGACTGTATGATGAGACTTGGAGTAAAGTCAAAGGTGTTTTTTTTTTTTTTTTTTTTTTCTTTAACTTTAAGGTCGGTGTTCTTCCTTGGCTGATCAACAATCACAGTCTCAGCTGGCTTCCTTTACCATTTTCTTTTTGCTTCCTGGATTCCTGAAAGTTGGACAATGAAAGCTGTTTATAAAAGCACTTGCTGTTAGAAAACGATGAGTTACTATGTAAAACTTAAGGACACCATGGTCATATCGAACTACTTCACATAAATTGAATCTGAGGCTTTTGAAAGTAGCCATCTACCTAATATATATTCTGAGAATTAATTAATATTGGTCACACAGCTATCGATTCTGCTTAACATATTTGGAGATCTGATTTAATTATAAACCCAAACGAGCCAGGCTGAGTGTTTTCCTCACCGTGGAGGACCACACACTCACTCAGACCTTCGGAAGAGTCGTTTACTGTGGATCCCATCCAATGTTATGAAGTTCTGCTGTCCAAGAATACAGTTTTGAAAGATGAGGTTAGATTTAATAGTGCTCGCTTGGATGAGGTTTCATGAAGGGAGGGGGTGGTGGCAGTGTTCTCAGACCAAGCAAATTTTATTAGGCCAAATTATTTTTAGGTAACTCTATGGAATGCCTCCAATTTGTTAAATGTCCAAAAGTCTTGACATCCTAAAATCTTGTTTTATTTTCCTTGAAAAATAACCTCACAGTTTCTCACTCTCTGATATTATTTGAGGTAAAAATGCACTAATAGTCCACATGGGGCTGAAGATGTGGCTTCAGCAGAAGGTCAGAGTTGTGAGCCTGCCACAGGGAAAGGGGCCCAGTGAGGCCTTTTCGTCTCCCCGTGATGCTACCACCGAGTCCCAGGAGGAGTTCCACAGCCACACACTTGGTGCCTATGTGCACAGCCCTGAGGCTTTGGCGAGTGGCCTAGCTACCTACCCAGTGAGTAGCTGCTCCACGTCTTCCTAGGGAACAAGTGACGCTCCGTCAACAAAACTTTATTGAGTACCAACTGCTCAGCAGCCCGGGAGCCAAGCGTCGCAGATCATTCGCAAGTGTCTGCTGCCCAGCGTGGTGATCAAGGCACTTTCCTCTTTGGTTTCCAGTGGAGCAAGGTCCAGGGCCTGAGGACCACACACCCAAAAGGGTCCGGATCCTATTACCAATCTCCTGCGCCATCAATCCCTGAGGGAAAGATTCCTGTTCAGAAGAGACTGGCTTGTTTTCAAGCTTCAGAAAGCCAGCCAGAGGCAGGCTAAGTTTAGACAACTAAAAATAAAGTGAAAACTTGGATTTTTAACATCATTATTATTATTTGTTATTTGAAAAATCCATTTTTGAAATGTACTTATATGGTAGTACAAAATGAGATTAATAAAATGGCATTGTTATCATGAAAATAAGACTTTTTTGGCTTGGGTAAAATAAAGAACTTCAGTAATTCTTTTGTTTATTTTTTCTCTTAAGAACCAAATGTACATAATTATGTTGTAGACAGAAAGAGCAAAGCTGTGAACTCTTACTCACTGCCTTCATTCTGCTTGTCATTTACTTTTTAAAAATAATTCAGGCTTCAAAAATTTGATCTACTCTGCTCAATAAGCATTTTTCAGACATATATACGTGTAGGAATGGTTTATTTCCAATATCTATGTAAATTGATCTTTTGATATATGACTTTCTTTTCAATATTATAGCTTTAAAAGGAGCACTAAAATAGAAAGGATGAAAATAAATGCTGAAACATTGCAATTTTAGTTTTATTCTTTTGTAGAGAAGACAGCACATTTTTATGTCTTTGGGTAACTGGGTGGCAGGTGCTCCCGCTGCTGCCGAAGCTGCACGTGTGCATTTTCGGAATCTCTCTGCATAGAAAATTTCCTGTCTGGACTTTACTAAGGATGCCATGGTAATTCTATAAAGCAGGCTTTGGGTAAGTGAGCCACACAAACTTCAGTGGGTTCTAAAGAGACGGGGTTTGGAAGCAGCCTGAGGGAAGGTGTTGTCCACAAGGCATTTCTAACCTCTTTTCTCACAGAGATATCAGTCTGAACTGGGACCTATGCTTGCAAAGACTGCACAGGAGCTGTGGTGCCTGTGTGAAAGACAGTGTGACATGGGGACAGAGGAAGACAGGTGCTGAAGCACACCAGAAGGTAGGACTCTCACTGTGTACACTTCAGATCCCCAGCCAGGAGTCCCTGGGAGCAGGGCATGAAAGAGAAGTCCCCTCTGTCGGAGATGTGGGCCCTGGTACCCAATCCACCTTAGTGACCATCAAGGCCAGACCAGCCTGAGGACCAAGCTGCAGGGGCTTGGAAACTCCCCCCTCCAGACAGGCTCCACAGCCCCAGGCACTAGGCAACTGCTGTGGTCGCAGGAACCAGGGCTTGATGCATCCAGAAGCCAGCCTTGGACAGTCCACAAGCCACTCTGCAGTGCCTATAAGCCCTTAAGGACTCAGCTGAAGCATCAGGTTTGCCTTTGTGAACCCAAGTACCAACCTAGTTGCAGGGGATCCTGTAAACAAGCTGGCCCTGTCGACCTGGACCCCTTGACCCCTGGGTGGGTTTTTTCCTACTGAGCTTGATCTCTGGAAGTTGAACAAATGCCTGGCTCTTTAAATATGCAGACCCCAGCACAAGGTGGCGAGTGTCAAAATATTCAGAGAAAGAGAACAACACAAAAAGAATGAAAGGAAGCGCCAGAATTCAACTCTGGGAAGAAGATCTATGTACTGCCTCACAAGGAATTCAAATTAATTATCTTAAAGAAACCCAGAAGCTGCAAGAAAACACAGACAGACAACTAAGTGAGATCAGGAAGACAATGCCGAACCAGTCTTAAAAACTCAGAAAAGAAACAGAGACCTTACAAATAATAACAAAACACCAAACAAATTCTGTAGCTGAAGAACAAAATGACTGAATAGGAAAAATGCATAGGAATCTTTAAGAGATGATTCAGCTGAGTGGATAAAGAATCGGCAAGCCCAAAGTCGGGTCATCTGCAAGTACCCAGAGAGAAGAATCAGAAATGAAAGACAGAAGACAGCAGGACTTGAAGGGTGCCATCAGCTGATCTAAGGCGAGGAAGGTGGGAACTCTAGAAACAGCAGCGGCAAGAGGAAGAAATGGAAAGCTAAGAATGAGAGAAAATCTCCCACATCTAGATGAAGATCAGTGACAAAGAAAACCCAAAGGATTAAACAAAGAGGCTCTTCGTCAAGACTTTGTAACCAAACCCTTTAATAACCAAACATGTGAAAAGCAGCAAGAGCTACAAAGTTCATCAGGCGCATGCGTTTCCACACAAATACCTGGAATGTCCGTGATAGATACAAGGAAGGTGAGCAGAAGGGAAGAGAATACACCACTTGAAGAAAAGCAAGGACCACAGTGGAAGGCTGCAAGTGAGAAAGAAAGGAGCCCCCAACATTTTACCACCCAGAAACGTGTCAAGGTGATGACAGTACGCACTTGCCTACTAATGGTTACTTTAAACATAAAGGACATAGAGTGATGAATGGAAATAAAAACAATAAAAATAAAAATAAAATCAATAATAAAATTGAGACACCCCCCCCCCCCCAGAGATACACACAGGCTAAAAGTGACAGCATGGGAAAAATATTCCATGCAAATCACAACAAAGAACGGGAGCGATTGAACTTAAGGTCATTGTGGGGGCCAGTGAGATAGCTCAGTGGTCTAAAGTGTATGCTTAGGCAAGCTCAGGCAGGATCAGGGAGTCATGGCTAGATCTCTGGCACCACATGCCACACCAGCCCTGCCCCCAAGGTGAGCTGAGCTGCCCCCCCCCAAAAAAAAATCATTGGGACCAGCATCAATAAGGTACACAATTATAATTATCTACCTACCAGCATCAGAGCGCTTAAATATGTAAAGCTTTTGTTAGCAGACGTAAGGGCAGAGATAGTAAAGCACTCATAGGAGACTTAAGCACCCCACTTTCAGCAATGAGTATGGAAGATCAGAAGAAATCCCTGGTCCTGTTCTATACCTCAAAAGAAACAGGCCTGGCAGAGAAATCCAACATAATCATCCAGCAACAATCAAATACACAGCCTTCTTAAGCCAGGAAGACTTAGTTGCCGGGTTAGATAATAAAAGATAAGTAATTCATGATTACTCATGGCACTTGGGGCATTTTTTAGTGTCTCTGAAAAAAGACATTGTAATTTATAACTTTGCCACATTCCTAGGACACAGTAATTCCTGAACGATTGTGTACCTAGAAGCATAACAGGCACCTGTGTCCTGGGGCTTGGGTGAGGGTGACCACTTGTCCTTTTCAGCTGAGCCTTGGTCTCTGAATCCTCGGTCTGTGTTAAAGAGTTCATTGCAATGGGACAGAACAGTGAGGGGAAGAGAGAGAGAGAGAGAGAGAGAGAGAGAGAGAGAGAGAGAGAGAGAGAGAGAGGAGAAGAAAAGAGAAGAGAAGAGAGGGGAGGGGAGGGGAGGAGAGGGGAGGGGAGGGAAGGGAAGGGACCATCCTCTGAGCCAGGCTTCCAGCATCCCTTTCTGCAGAGGGGGATTCCAGGCCTGGGAAACACCGAGGAGCCCAGCATGATTAGGAAGCACCCAGGAAGCACAGAGTCAGTCCGTAGGACCTCAGCACCTGCTTCCCACAGCCCTATGCTGCTGTGCAGAGTCCATGCCAATGAACACTCAGAGCGTGGCTTCTAAAGGCATTGGTGAGTAACAGTCACCAGTGACAGCAGAAGTGGTGGGAGACACTGTCAGCAGCAACCCCTGAGTGCTACTTCAGTCTGTGACAGAAAGGAACATGCAAATACATAAAGGAACCCCACAGTCAAACATGTAAAAAAAAAATCCACTATGATTACAGTCGTGAAGCATTGAGAGGGCAGAACCACAAAGCTCCACCCACATACAACACAGCATGCAGCAGCCAGCCTGCAGGAGATGGTGGCCGGGGCAACCTGGGCTCGGGCAGAGCGGTTGTCCCAGCCTCACACCCAGAACTTCGGAAGGGCTCCTGGCACAGAAGATGTGTGAAGTGCAGAGGCAATTAGGGGCATCGTGTTCTTCAGTGTGGGACTTGCTTTGCGAAGCAGGAGGCTCTGGAGCTGGCCTTTGCTTATGTGTCCCTTGCTTTTTCCTCCTGGGCAGTCTTTTACTACAAGTCAGTGTGGCCTAAAACTTTCCAGCCCCCAACCCCCACCCATGGAAGTCTGCGGGGATGCCTGACTCTGGTTTCCAGATTAAAGGTGTCTGATGTTCTCAGGCACACACTCACACGCTTTTAGAAAACACTAGATTTGTCCGCCAATATAATCCACATTACCTGTCTCAGTTAAAACCATCTGTCGGAGAGATTTGCAAAGGCTAGCCAAGGAACTCTTCATTCCATACCTAGCAAGAGCTGCCGTGCAAATTTCCACTGTGTACAGAGTGCCTTTATCCTCAGAAGTGGGAAGGAAGTTGCCTACCTTGGCGAGGGCAAGGATCGCAAATGAGGATTTTAGGCTTTCTGAGTAAACGTCCCAGAGCCCGCACTTTCGCCAGTCTCGCCTAACAGCTCAGTGGGTCTGCGGAGCTGAGCTGGAGCGCTCTCTGCCCAGGCTGCCCAGGGGGCCTATGGTGAAGGTCTCCAGCTGAAGGCAGCACCGCTATGACCCTGCTGGGAGAGGGTATCAGCCACCACTGTCCCCTTCCACGGCTGCGGCTTCTGATGCTCAGCGGCATCACGTTGTGGCTGAAGCTCTCGTTCTTTTTGTGCTTCCTTCCATGAAATGCACAATAGAAAGGATTTGAGCATGTGGACAGCATCGTCGTCCCAGATTATACTGAGGAGAACGTTTGGATATCCTGTTTAAATGGGAGTACATATAGCCAGTGCCTGAGCCTCTGCCTTTTCTGCCAGGCTTCTCTGAGCTGCAGGCCCTGTGGGCAGAGGTGATGCACCAGGATCTCCCGAGCCAGCTGCCTGGGCTCTGCTTTCTACCCTCCTGTGGCCCATGTCACACACGGAGCAAGAAGCGTTTTGGCATCACTCACCCAGTAGTGGCCTTCAGATCTTTTCTCCAGGCAAACCAGTCTTTTCCTGATGTCCTAAGATGACTGGAGAGACAATGGCCACATGTGGTCAGGAGTGGCTGATTGGAGGTGGCCTGTCCTGGTGCCAGACTGGACCCCACCTCCTTCCTCCTGTCCTGTCCAGAGCAGCTTTCTAGTGTCACAAGAAGTGCTGTTGCTGTCCAGTCTGTGGATGGCTGGATCTCTCCTGGGAGCCTGTGGAGGAGCTGCTGGTGGAGTGGCAGGCTTCCTGCTATGACTGAGGGCAGACTCCCATCTGTGAACTCCCTGTCCCAGTCTTCCTCCCTGCCCCAGGCCTCTCTGGGGACCAGGGACTATTCTTCACCACCCCTGAACACTTTCTGTTCTTGGCTTAGTGTCAACTCCTCAAGGCCTGGCTTTGTTGTGTGCTAGAAGTTGAAGGAATTTAGGGAAATAGCAAGGCCTATGTGAGTGTACATGTGTGTGTATGTGGGTGTGTAAACACACAAGTGTAGGTTCTGCAAAAACACATATTGGCCCTCTCACATTGTGACATTATAGACTATTCCTGGTGGGATGTAAAAACATTATTCTGGTCAGCAGTGGAATCAGGACACTGCCATGAGAGAGTATCAGCAGTGCTACCCACCAGGC
Organism: Myocastor coypus; assembly: GCA_004027025.1. Classification (NCBI taxonomy): domain Eukaryota; kingdom Metazoa; phylum Chordata; class Mammalia; order Rodentia; family Myocastoridae; genus Myocastor; species Myocastor coypus. The sequence goes on along the minus strand of PVJA010005311.1, from coordinate 20,582 downwards.
CACCGCTGTGCCCTCCATGGGGAGCTGGCTGCAGCTTCTGACACTCGGTGGTGTTATGTTGCTGCCAAAGTGCTAGTTCTTCAGCTACTTTGCAAGCTCAGATCGGCGCATCCACACTCCAGCCCTCTCATCTTCCCTGAGCAAGTGGCTAATTCTGACTGACTGGCTAGGGGAAGGATCCCAAAGGCACATTCACTTCAATAAACACTCACGTGATCTCTGACTGGTGTTTATTCATCTTTCCTAGACGCGGGGGCTGAGTGGGCTCAGTGGGAGCCATCAGGGCTAGGTCTGGGTTCCTCCGCTGGTCCTGGCTATGGTGGGAGATGCAGGAGCCAGCACTCAGGTACGCAGCCTGGCATCCATGGCCACAGGGCTGGACCAAGTCCTTCAGAGGCTCAGCGAGCTGATCAGGTGACTTGGCAGCACCACAGCATTTGTAGGGGGCTCATGTCTTTTTAATGCTGCGTGATACTCAACTTGTTCGTAGAGGCCCTACCATCAGCCCCAGAGGTGAAGTCCTGGTGCTATGGTGTCCCGTCCTTTACCTGAAGGGATAATCGAAACTGGTCCAGGAGCGAGGCTGTGTGCATACTTAGCCTAGGAACCGTGAGGAGGACTCCTGCTGTGTCTGTGCTCTGGGATGGTTTCCATCCATGTAATCTACAAGGCTTCTTTCTGTCAATCCCTGTGTAAGGGAAAACTCAAGCTACCTCCACACTATGCAGACCTGGTTTCAATGCTTAAGAATACAGAGCCTTCCTCCTGTTTCTTGCCCCAGGTGGGATGGGGTGGAATATGGCTGCGCTTTCTGATGAGCCCTCAACAGAAGCAGACCAGATCCCATCTCCAGGAGCAGAGGAGAGCTGTGGAGGCAGGACAGGGAAATCCTGCTCAGGACTCCGAACTGAGGCTGCTGCCAACTCCTCTATCTGTCTTGGTTTGATGGCAATGGCTGGGGACGCACCTGAGGCTTGGTCCCCGGACAGCAGGGTGGGGATAAGGATGGGTGTGGAATCCTAAGCATGCATTCATTCCAGATCTCATGGGTGACCTTGGAGTACAGAAGGGTCACTGCTGGCTCAGATCAGAGAGTATCACAGAAGCCAAACCAGATCCCAAGTTCTTATTCTAAAGAAAGCCAACAAGGACTGGGAGCCTTTGCACTTTGTGGGCAGTTGGAGGCTTTGGTGATAGCAGGACAGGCTTCCATCAGGACACGGTGGCTAAGGGCTGGTAAAATAGGTGATGGTTAATGGCACCCTGTGGTTCTGAAGGGGGCAGTGGCCGCATCTCAGTCCCAGAGAGCCCTTTGCCAGCCCCTGGTGCAGAGCAAGCACCCTCTGGTCCCAATCCCAGGGCCAGCTCAGGGAGCATCTTCCATGAGCCAAAGGTGCCCATTGGCTGGTATTGCACCCTGGACCCTTGTCCTGAAATCTGTACTCGGTACCTTTCCTATACCTCTTCTCGGGTGGCCCCACTAAGCCTGGAGGAGTCACCCACATTCTCCATGGGCCTCACCAAGCCCTCAAGCTTGGGGGCGGGGGTGGCACCAGATGCCCACACCCTCCTGCTCACCACAGCATGGACCCCTCCATGGAACCTCTCAGCAGTTTTGTCATTGGCATGGACATGAGATGTCACTGTAAGTGTGCTATTTGCCTCCTCGCCTTCTGTCCAGACCCATCAGACTCCTGGGTTGTGGCATGGCTGTGGAATGATGGGGTCTTTCTTGGCCTGAGCAAGACTCCTGCAGCTTCCTGGGAGCCTCTACTGTAGCCTCAGGAGCTTCCCGTCCTGATGTAACACCCTGATTCCCGGAGTCATGGTCTTGTAATTTCCTTCCCAAAGCCACCATCTTCCAGTTCCTCTCTGCCTGGAACACGTTCATCCCTGGGTGAGATGAATGGGCTCCAGGGCCTGGAGGCCCACGTCCATGTATGCAGGGGTGCGGATGTGTGCACAGCCCACTTGTGCCCTCGAGCGCTTCCTCTCAGCCCCAGATAACAACACCATCTAATACAAAGTGCCTATTTTGCAAGTAGTTGTCATAGTACATTGTCTGGGAAAGACAGACAAGACAGAAGTGTGGATACATTCATTATAGACAAAATTTAAAACCTTTTTATTCTATTAGTGCATATTGCAGTACATAATGATTACAATCATCGTGAGGAATTGGAACACATAAACAACACATATTAATTATTTTTATGTCTCCTCCCTCTGTCCATCTCTTAATCCTCTTCCCATCTGTTAAAGCTCTGCCTTCCTATTTCCTGAGGCCTTTTACTTTGCTCTGTGATTTATTTCTACTTCGGGCTGCTTGAGTTGGTTGGATCTATAGATCTATAGATCTATAGATCTTGTGAGCAGGAGGCCCAGCTGTACGCCCTGAGGTTGCGAGCCACTCTCAGGGGCTTGGGTCTCTTTCTGAACTTGTCTTTCCTCCCGCTCCCTGCGATTACTGTACACTTCAGTTAGACAGAGCTGCTGACAAGTGTGCGTGCGTCACCACACTCCCCCTTTTTAGGAATGTTCCATCTATTTTTTTGACGTCCAGGTCATCTTTTCTGCATGCCTCTCTGTGGCTCTTTCCTCTCTTTGGTGGAATTGCTCCATACCTTCGGAGAGCTGCACAGCCATGCTGGTTGGCACCTAGGACCCGGATGCAGGTCCACACCTTGCTGTCGGTGGCTCAGCTCAGCTTTCTGTGCCCCCAAAGCTCCTGACTGAGGTTATCCCTGCTAGGTCCTGCACATTGTTGCAGAGAGAACACTAGCCTCCCTCGTTCATCTCTGGTGCTGCCCTGGCTTCTGACCTCAGCCTGCAAAGTGCCAGTCTCAGGGGTCCCTAGAGAGGATCCGGCCCCTCGAGGCAGTGCCAGCTCCAGCCAGATGCTCAAGCTGGGCTTCCATGGAGACACAGCCCTCTCTGCCCACTTGGGTAAGGCTGATTACAGAAACGAAATTTTTAGTCAACAGTGCCTCGCAGTCCTCCAACGGAAGAAAATCCTATTTTTAGACCCACGTATGTCTAAAACGTCAATTATTTTCTCTTCCAAAATCAGTTGTGTTACCACCACAGGAAATCTGTGAAGTAATGGTAGCTGCCAACACGTGGGCCTTTGGTTAATTACTATCTTTTTAAATAAAAGAACATGCTTTAATTGATACATTTGTCTTTTGCTTAAGTCATTAATGATGTGGTTAGACTGGCCTCGCCAAAGGGTATTGCGCAAATAGTACCTTTGGGGACTGGTAATCAATGATATTTGGAAAGTGTTAATGCCAATATCTTAGCTGTCCCAAAGGAAAGCATGCTAATTAAATTAGCCCTGAGAACCTCCACAGAGTCCTGTGCTATTAAGTCTGAACTTGTGTAAGGAGCCATGGAGGATAAAAATCAAACTTTTTAAGTTTTGCTTCCAACAGAATTATTCTCTTGAAAACTTTAGGACAATGGGAGTAATGCGGATTTTGATCCTTTTGCCATTTTTTTTTTTTTTTTTTTAAGAAAGCATGGTTCCTATTTCCAGTGAAGAACAGGAAGAACTTAGTAAGGCCTTAGTTGGACAAGAGTGTAAATGGGTAGATGCGAGGGTCTCCCAAGGGTATCTGTGAGGCCCCAACCCCACAGGGAGGGTGCTGTGGTCCTATCGTCTCTGACTGTTCACGTGTTGGATCAGTCCTCTATGAGAGGAAGGAAGACCGTGGCGTGTGAGGTGGGACCACTGCCGGAGGATGAAAGTTAGGGGAGGCCGCTGTCGTGAGGCTCCAGGATCCAGTGCAGGAAGCCAGATGAGAAGACAGAAACCAGCGGAAGTGCACACACCCACAGGCACACGTCATCTCCGGCCTGTGCCACCGGGTACAACCCCTTTGGCCTTGCACCCAAGCCCTGAGCCAAAGTGAGCCTTGTTCTTCATGCAGTTGTCTGAAATTTTGGTATAGTCTCCGCAAACAGCTGGCAGAGATGCTATCCAGTCTTTGGATTGGATGAGGTCACGACAGGGTTGAGGGTTGGGCTCATCCTCACTGCCTCGCTCCTGTGCCCATGCTGAAGAGGCCCCCTGCAGTCTCCAGACCCTGAAGGCTGAAGGCATTTCGTCCAAACTACCCAACCAGCATTGCTTTTCTATAGTAACCCGGGATCACAGTGATCTTGCAAACTGTTGCAATAAAATTCTGAATGGAGTAATGTCCAAAACGAACGTGATTTCCATAAGATGATACCTGTGTAACTTGTTTAATAAAACGTTTACAGATGTACTATGGAAGCACTATCACCCTAATTCATTTTTTAATATTTAAAATTGTATTTTAAAGAGTAAAAATAGTAGAAACAAAGATAGAAAAAGAATAACAAGCGAGAGTACATAAAATAGAGAACTTTACAATAAGAACACAAATTTAACAATGGTTGTATTACATATTTTCATCACCAAATCTGTTTAGATTAATAGACATTGGTATGTTAGATTGGTCAAATAATTAAACATTAACACTTTCAATAAGCCTTAATTTTTTAAACTCTTCCAAAGGCATTTTGTACTTAAGTCACTCTTCTAAAAAAATTTTATAGGGGTTGAGGATGCAGAAAACACAAGATCCTGAGTTTGATTCCTGGTACCCCCCAAAATTAATTAATTTATTTATTTATTTATTTATTTATTTATTAATTTATTTATTTATTCTTCTTTTTGGTTCTTACACCAGGGAACCTATACAGTATTTGCATATGTAGGTCTGGTTTATTCCACTTATGAGTGTATGTTCAGGATACATGAAGTCTTCTAATTTATTATTTCTTACAGCTGAGTGAGTAATGTTCCATTTTATGAAAATATCTCATCTCTTTCAGATGATGGGCATTTTGGTTGTTTCCAAGATCTGGCTATCACAAATTGTGCTGCTATGAACATAGGTGCACAGATATCACTATGATATGATGTTTTAAGTTCTTCTGGGAAAATTCACAGTAGGGGGATAGCTGGATTGAATGGGATTTCCAGTTCTCATTTTCTTAAGGAGTCTCCACACTGCTTTCCATAATGGTTGCACCAGTCTGCATTTGAACCAGCAGTGGAGAACTGCTCTTTTTTCCCCACAGCCTCTCCAACATTTGTTGTTGGTTTATTTCTTTATGGTAGCCATTCTATCACACCAGTTCTTTACCACTTCTGGGGCAGAAACAGGTGGGTGCAATTTGTTCCTGTGTACAATATTTGGAAGTGGAGTGGCACAGCACCAGCAAGTAACACAGTGCCCACCTCAGGGTGGAGGGGATGGCTTCTTGTCCACCCCCTGCATAGAAGCTATCATGCTCAAAGCCCACCAGGGACATTGAGGCCAGCTGGATGGATGGATTATAGCACATCTGCGTTAGGTATCATGCCACAGGGCCACAGGTGACCAGAAGCATTTGTGACTTTTCAGAAGGGACAGTGGATCCTGGGCCCATCTCCTACCCTGCTTTTCTCTAGAGCACCGTGGCCTGCAGCAGGGCGCATGTGACATATGTGCATGTACATTCATAGAAAGTGACAGGAATATCGGCTCACTCTCCAGCTGGCTGCCCTACTGTGCTCCCAGGTGTGGTGTCCCAAGCTGTGTAGGTACAAGGCTCACCTGATCTAACCTGAGGCCTCATGTCCCTGCTAAGGACAGCCCCTCCTTTGTGGCCCAGTTCAAAGCCCTTGGTGTGATTCTACTTCCCATCAGCAAGTCTTGGCCCCTTGAAACCGATGTCCCCTGATATTTACCTGGAATCTGATCGCTCCTCTCCACATTACAGGCTAAGGAAAAAGAGGAACCCAGCTGCAGCCACTGAGTCCACACAGTGAAGTCTGTGTTATAAAAGCTTCAGTGCTTCTGTATCTCCTCCAGCTCTCCTGACCTCTCCATTGCTGTCTCCTGATGACCCTGAGTTCTCTGTTTTAATGCACTTGACTAATACAACTTTTCCTTTAAGTTCTTCATTTACATCCTGCCCGGAAATATTTCCTTCCCAAGCATGAGGCTCTTTTCTGAGGTCACTTTCTGTTCTGTTTTAGACCTGAAAACAAAATACAAGTCTGTAAGGAATGAACAAACACTTTTCACTCACACTGGCATACATGCTTTCAAACCAAGAGTTTTGAAATATGTTGTTTGGACTTTAGGGATCATGAAATTCAGGGGACTCATCATGGATCTCTGTGTAGACTTCTTCCCATGAGAAGCACTCATCCTGGGTGTGTTTTGTGTCCACCTGAGGGAAGGTGCCTCTTTATTCCTGAATATGAACATAGCGCACTGTGCATGGCATCCCCTGGGGCTGCTTAGTCAGAGCTCCCTGTTAAACTCATCTGCTGTGTGGACTTTGCTTTCTCTGTTGTCTGGTTTACCTGGCTCGGGGTGAATTTTGTCTTCCTGTGGCTCAGCATAAGGAGACTGCTTCTTCAAAAATGCCTCATTTAGTGGGGTATGGTGGCACACGTCTGTAATTCTGGCACTCAGAAAGCTGAAACAGGAGGATCATGAATACAAGACCAGCCTGGGCTAGATAGTGAGTTCAAGGCCAGCCTGAATATACAGTGAGACTCAGAAGCCAGGGCCAGGGCCAGTCAAATAGCTCAGTAGATTAAAGAGCCTGCAAGCAGGTGCAGGGGCCAGGGTTTGATCTCTGGGCCTACCCCTGGGGTACACTGAGACAGCAATTGAGACGGGATGTAGTGGTATGTGCCTGTAATCCCAGCTCTTGGAAGGCTGTAAACAGGCAGATCACTAGAGTCTGATTTAGTAGTGAGACCCTGAACACCCTGCAGACCCTGCCCAAAAAAAAAAAAAAAAGACAAACAAGTGCAACAGAACAAAAATGAAAATAAATCTCTTTTTTTGGTGGTAACACACCTTTGTATTTCTATATGAATTTCAGAATTTTAAACATAACCAACAAGCACAAATCCTGGTGGCATGCTGACTGGTAATTCACTGAGTCTACAGATTCACTTGTGAATAATTGATACCTTGATAATATTAATCCTCTATTTTTAAACTCAGTGAGTCATTTTATTAGCTTTCTGCTTAGTGACACTGCACATATTTTTGTACCTTTGCTAGAATTGTTTAATATTTTGTGATGTTGCTTTATTTTCAGGATGTAGAAATCTAGTTAAATTCAAAATTTTGGACCGGCATCATACAATCTTACTAAACTCAAACAGCTTATGTTTAGATTTTTTTTTTTTTTTTTTGTAATTTCAACCCATATCATCAGCTGTGTAGATACTACTAGTTTATCTTTCATCCCAGCCATTAGCTATAAGTTGCTTCCTCTTTCCTTTTTAGATGGTTCAGGACTTCCAGTTCAGAGAAGCAGTGTTCTCCTGTCCCCAGAGAAGATGTCCTGTTTCACAGATAAGCACGATGTTCTAGGGGCTTCTTTTCCTTCTGGGTCCCGCTTTGGACTGAGCATTTTCCTTACCCCTTGTTTGCTGAAAGTGTCTTTGTTATTTGTTAGAAGTATTGAATTTAAGTAGTTTTTCCTCCATCCACTGGGAAGATCATATTTTCTCTCTATAGTCTGGCGGGAGTCATGTGTAGCTGTCCAGGGCTCCCAATTTCATGCCAGATGATAAAGAAAATGTTAACAAAAATTGTCCAAGGATTTGTCAAACCACGACTGTTGACAGACTTCCAAGTGACCTGTCAAGAGCTTCAGAGGCTCCTTGTTCCCAGATCAGCCAGTGCCTCCCGGGGACCGGTGACCCCCAAACACCTTCCCTGTCTGAGTTCCTCCCTTCCAGCTTCTGCCCCACAAGAGCTCATTGTCTTAGAGGTTCTCTGATCCCTTTCATCACATTTTTATCCTTTCCTCTTATGTTTCTTTTCTTGAGTGAAAGGATTAAAATAACCATGTAAAACTTTCCCGTGGCTTTTGGAATCTACTCAAACATTGTGAACGCCTTACACCTGCGTGCTGTTTCCTCTTCAAGCCCGCCAGGTTGCTTGCTGCGATTGCACCATTATAATTCCTCATTATGGCTTTGTTTCATTTACATGAAGAAACCCAGAACGTCAAAGTACCCCATTGTCTTCCTTAGGGACAGTGTCATATTCAGACCTGAGAAGGCAATTGCTTGTTGATAAAACAACCTTTAAGTAGATATGATTGTAGCCCCACGTCTACACAAAAGCAACTAATACACCTCATCTTCCTAGCCTAACGGAAACAACCTAGCAATGAACTCAAACTCCGGGAATTTGCATGGGATCCAGATTTCTGCCATGCATGAATTTCTCACGTAGAAAACACAGATAAAAATGATTGCACAACTGTTTTCAGTGATAAATCAACCAAAGTTTGTCAGTAGGACTGGTGTAAGTACTTAAAAATGGGAGTTCCAAAATATTTGCTTGAGTTTTAGGTAGCATGAAATCCACAGGATTCATGCTTGATGTCTGAGTGGATTTTTTGCCCATGACACACAAGGAAACCTGTCTCCCAGTGTTTTCTACTCTTGGGGCTTTGGTTGCAGGATGTCCTCCTGGAATCCTGCAGGGTTTTCAACGAGCCCAGAACCTTGGCAGACAATCAGACTGCACAGTGAGCTGGGTTTTCAAGGCTGAAGGACCCTGAAATTTCAGAGCTTTGCTATGAATTCTTTATTTTTTTTTTTCAACTTCTGTGGAAAATTCTACAATTAAAGAAATAGCCAGTTAGTAAAAGGTTTTAAAAACATAGAGCGAAGTAGCTATTCTTAGGCGTTTCTATGCCCACAAACTAACATGTGGTTCAAAATGACACAATGTGTTCTTCAACACCTTTTCAGTTTCTTGTTTTTTCAGGAGTCAGTGTGCCCTGAGGCTTCCTAGAACTCCTTGCTTCTCCTGTGGGCTTTTCAGGTTTCTTTGAAGGAATCAATGATTTCTGCCCTAACTGACCCATATGACGTGCGTTTCTGGGTTTTCAGACACTTGCAACATGACCAGGGATAATTCAGCCCACACCTGAACTATTTTAAACTTCAGTGATCAAAGCCTGGATGTCACTTGCTCATTTCTTTATTGATCATTCAATGATTATGAATTTAAGTGTTCAATATGTGCCGGGTTGTAGAAATCTAGTTAAATTCAAAATTTTGGCCCGGCATCACAAAGAGGGGAAAAAAGCCCCTGTCTGGCTGTAGGACACAGTCTATGGCATTTACAAGAGTCACAATACTTGAAAAGAAAGGTTAAGGCAGAGAAACCAGAGCTCAGCCCTTCTCTGCCTTAGGAGGCCCCTGCAGTGGCCACAGGAAGGTCAGGCTAAAGGATGAGCAGATGGAGGGAAGTCCCTTCCTGTCAGAAGTGTCCAGAGGGGGAAGAGGTGGTGGAGTGCAGATACAGAGCCAGGGCAAGCTGAGCTGCCTCAACCTTACCTCCCCAGTCGGCCTGAGCACCTGAGTGTTTCCAGAGCTGCGATCCATCCCTTCCTTGAAGGGCTGGGAGGACTGGGATGTCTGGGTCCACAAGCCAGAGCAGGATTGTCATCATGTGGCAGTGGTTAGTCCCTAGAAGGAGGGGCCAAGCTTTGCTTTGTCCCTAACGGGTGGCCCAGTGTCCCTTGCCAGCTGGTGAGTGAAGGACACGAAAAGTGCACATAGCACCTTTGTGGAAACAGCTCATATCTGACGGGGGAGGCTGCATGGGAAGCAGGTGTGGCTTCCAGGCAGGACACTGGCCACTGGACAGGCTCTGCTCCACCCCACTCAGTGGGAAGCCAGGCAGGGAGCTGCCTCTATGACCGGGTGGTAATCACCCTAACCCAAACCTTCTTGCTTCCATCATGGGGTCACCTAACACAAATCCTAACCCTAAGCCTTACCCTGGCCATTCCTGTGACAGGATGCTGAGAGCCCTAACCCTAACCAGAACCTGAACCCAAAACCCAAAGGGCTGCCAGAGCACCAAGTGCCTAGGTTGGAAGACCACTCAGTGTGATCTCTGGCCCAATCCGGGAATGACACCAGGATTCTCACGTCAGTAATGAGGTTCTCTGAAGAAATATAGCTCTTGTCCCCACTATGCTGCCCAGACTGGTGGCCTTGGAATCCAACCTACTACTTGCTATCTATGGAACAGTAACAACTCATTCGCCTTCCCTGGTCTCAGTATTCCTGACTGTGAAATGGGGAGATTAGTATTCCCCTGCAGGGATTTACTTTGAACCAGGTGAAGTTCATGTGAGCCAACCTCAGGCCATGTTGATGAAGGCCAGAACATCCCTCTCTTCCTAGACTCACAGGAACATTACCATAGATATTGTGAGCAGAAATTCAAGCATGGTACAGGAACATGAACATGTTTGAGCTAATATTTCACCACAAGGTTTGGAAACTGGACATAAGGCAAATCCCAGAACAGTGTCCTGCTTCCTTAGGGTCTTCAAGGAGTGCTGGATTCCACATCTCTGAATGCCTAGGTCACTCTACCCTTTCTAAACTCTTAATAACAGGACTCTCCCACTATGAGATTGCTCCTGGAGTATTTGTTGGGGTGAGAGGACCCATAGTATTAAAAACCCTGATATCTGCCTTAGTGGTGGGACTTCAACACAATTCACTGGAAACATGGACTGAAACCGCACTGTCCATTTTTAAGATTTCAGGGAAAGCGCCATGTCCCAGGAAGCCAGGAAGGACCGAGCTCCTGAGGTACTCGGTGGCTCCTGACCCTCCAGCTGCCACCCGAGCAGTCACACCTGATGTGATGGTGGTGAAACCCCCAGAAAAAAACAAACAAGCAATGAAATTGAGTATTACAAGTGGAGAAATGCACCAGGCGCATTCTGAGTACTAAGCCGTGTCACGGCTCAGGACTGTGCTGGGGACCCCGTCATGGCCTGACTTGCCCACCCTTTCTACTCTGATCTCAGGAGAGCTTCTGGCCTTCCTGCTCCCATCAGACCACCCACCGAGGATAGAGATGTCCTTGCAGCACAGTCAGCACGGCTGGGTGGACTGTGGCCTGGCTGTACCTGGATTTAGGGTGAGACATTGGATATGAATCTAGCCTCAGACTATGTTATGGACAGGAAGCGGGACAGCCCCGTTTAAGCGCAGACAGGCGGGGCCAGCTGGCCACTCTCCAGCACTTGTGGGCAGTCCTCCTGTGACCCCTTCACAGCCACATCCTGCACTGATTCTCCCCATAACTCATTGCCCACAACCACAATGACAACCACATTTAAACTTTTAAGAGGGACCAGCACCTGTGGCTCAGACTGCTCAGAAAACCATATGTGATTTTGGACTCAACATTGGAGGCCTCATTGTTTCTTCAAAATTGGCTATCAGGACAGCCATCCCTGTGTCTGTCCATCAGGTGTCCACAGTGCCTTGGGATGTACTGGTGCTGGATTTGGCCAGCACACTTCCCCTAGTTCAATCTCAGCTGTAAGTACTGGACAGGTTAGCAGAAAAAAATATATATAATGGGCACATGAACTGTGAAATCACTGGAGCAAAATGAAGCTTCTAAAGTGTTAAATACAGATTTTGCAAAGTAGAACCAGCTTCTAAAGTGCATGTTTTTATGATCAGAAAGCTTTGGATGAAATGCAGCTGCATCTTACATTTTCTGCTGCTTGCATTGTCCGTCATGTAATGGACAGCAATTAAATTATATGCTGAACCCGATCGCTTCCAAAGGAAAGAGTTTTCTAATTATCGAAGCCATCTTTGGATGGTACTAGAAATTAAATCTTTTCAAATTCTTGTAAATGAGTGTTTTTTTAAAAATAGAATTCTTGCTGAGTTTATGGAATCTTGTCCCCCCGCCACGATGAGTTTTGAAACTTTCCTTTTAGATCTCCCAAGTTTTACACATGTGTGTGGGGGGGGTTGAACCCATGAGCAGACAATGGTCGGAGGGAGCCAGCCAGCCAGGTGAGAGGGGCTGGTGTTAGTGAAATTGCATACATGAGACTTTGTGTAAACCAGGAAGCACAGTCAGGGGACAACAGGGACAGGGAGAGAGGGAACTGGAGAGCCTTGGGTAGAGTGCAGGCCTTGTGTTGTGTTAGGTGGTCACCAGGCACGGGTGTATGCTTCAGCTTGTACATATACCCAAGAGGTTAATTCATCAGGGGTAGCATGGGCATGCAGGAAACTGAGAAAACAGGAATCCGGATCTGGAAAGAAAAGGGCACACGTGGCGATGTAGGAGAGTCCACCCTGATGGCTGTATGATGCGGGAGACCACTATTATACCCTGCCACGGAGCTCCTCTGCCAATAGTGGCGCAGCCCCATCCAGGAGGGGCCCATCGGACGCCTGCTTCACCACCTTCTTGATGTCCTCACATTTAGCCACTTTCTCCAGGCAGCAGGTCAGACCCAGCACTGACACCTTGGCACACGGAAGGCCACGCCTGTGAGCTTCCTGTTCAGTTCTGGGATGACCTTATCCACGGCCTTGGCAGCACCAGTGGATGCAGGGATGATGTTCTGGGCAGCCTGAGGGCCATCATGCCACAGCTTCCCAGAGGGGCTGTCCACAGTCATCTGGGTGGCAGTGATGGCGTGGACTGTGTTCGTGAGTCCCTCCACGATGCCGAAGTTGTCACGGATGACCGTGGCCAGCAGGGCTAAGCAGTTGGTGGTACAGGAGGCATTGCTGACGATCTTGAAGGAGTTGTCATATTTCTCATGATTCACACCCATCACAAACATGGAGGCATGGCAGAAGGGGCAGAGATGATGACCCTCTTGGCACCACCCTTCAGGTGAGCCCCAGCCTTCTCCATGGTGGCGAAGACACCAGCAGACTGCATCACGTACTGAGAGCCAGCATCACCCCAGTGGATGTTGGCAGAATCTCGCTCTTGGAAGATGTTGATGGCCTTTCCATTCCCGTTCTCAGCCTTGATGGTGCCATGGAACTTGCTGTGGGTGGAATCATACTGGAACATGTAGACCATGTAGCTGAGGTCAGTGAAGGGGTCATGGATGGCCACAATCTGTACCTTGCCAGAGTTAAAAGCAGCCCTGGTGACCAGGTGCCCAATACGGCCAAATACGTTCACTCCATCCTGCGCCATCTTGTCTGGATCGCTGCTGGCTGCACGGAAAGAACATACATTTGTAGATACACAGGAGCAGAGAGCCTCTCTCTGCTTTTTAAAGGCTTCCACAATATGAATGAAGACACTAGCCTTTCCACTAGTGTCTGGGAAATTGCAGAGGATTGCTTCATCTTTTCTGAGTTTTTCCCTCTGGCTGCATATTTTCAAATGACCAGTTGTCAGGCTGACCACTCCTTCTTCTGCGTGACCATGTAGGATACTGATGCTTGCTATGGCACTTTTGTATTGTATATATTCATCCCTCACCTCCAGGATTTCTATTTGATTCTTTTTTTTTTTTTTTTTGGATATTTATATAATTATTGAATTTCTTACTTGTTCATATGCTATTTTGTCAGGTGCTTTCTCTCTCTCTCTCTCTCTCTCTCTCTCTCCTCTCTCTCTCTGTCTCTCTCTCTCTCTCTCTCTCTCTCTCTCTCTCTTATGTGTGTAGTATTCACCATTAAATCCAGGACCTTCACATTGACCTATATTTTTTAAATTTTTTAAAATATTTTTTTCTTGAGACAGGGTCTTGCTAAGTCACTGAGTCACCCAGGCTGGGTTTGAACTTACAGTCTTCTTGCCTCAGCCTCCCAGCTTGCTGGGATTAGAGCAGTGTTCTTGCACTCTCTTACCTGGGATTTTTTTCTGCCAATATGTAGGTCTTCATTTTTTCAGGGTTGGTTATAGGAATACTAGTCTGTTTCTCTGATGGTGTCAAATGTTCTGAGCTTTTTGTGTTCCTGAAGAAGCAGGCATCTCTCCCGCCTCAACTTCCCAGCTCCAGGGGAGACACATTCTCCAGTCATCTTGGCTCTGTCAGACCTTTTCGGTCCCAGTGCCTGCTTACCTCTTTGTGTCACCTCTTCGGGAGAAGTTCTTCAGACTGGCAATGCCAGCCCCACCATCAAAGGTGGCTGCAGGGCCAGAAGGGGGCTGAGAACATACCTTGCCCTTGGATGGGGAGGCTCAGACTTCTGTTCCTTCTCTTGGTCCTGCCACCCGGCTGGCTGCCAACCTGAGACATCTGCATTGCCATCTGCAGAGGGTGCTCAGAAGCCAGGCTGGGTATAGGAGGAGAAGTGTATGTATCAGCAGGAGTGCCTGTGCCAGGGGAGAGTCCACAGGGGAGGCATCCTGTGGGCTCATGGCAGGTGTCCTCTGGCGCCACGAAGCAGTCCATGGGCCCAGGACTTCTTGTCTTTCCTGCCAGCCTCTTCCAGCCACCCTGCTGCATTGGTCACCTCCAAACTCAGGAGTGCCCTGCACAATGGGGCTGAGAGCTCGCCAAGCTCTGGCTTCCTTCCAGGGGAGGTTGATGCTGAGGGTCCTTGGGCAAGGCACTGAGCTGTTGTCTGGGTAGGACGTGCGGGAAAGTGGACATGTGCACTCAACTCCACAAAGCCACCTGTCCTCAGACAGCCTGATCTATGGGCACATGGGGTCTCTCCACTGGGCTCCAGGTGCCTACCTCAGAGCTCTCAGGGGGCTAAGAGTGGATCTTCATGCTTCTGTGGGGGCCTGTTGCTGATTTCCTCTCTCAAGCACCCAGAAATTTAGTCTTCATGCAGCTACAAGGCCAGGCCTTCCTGTCACTGTTACATGATGAACTCATCCTGCTGGTAAAGGCATCACCTAGAGAGCAAGGGTAGATGAACATCGGCAAAAACTACAAGCCACCCAAAGGAGGCGCAGCATTTCTGAGTCTGAGTAGAACATACTAACATTTGTAAAAACAGTTGTATTACAGCAAGGAAGCATTGCTGTGAGAATCGACTAATCAGATTAAAACAAAACACCTTGGGTTGAAATTGAATATAAAACTTAGACAGACTTCCTATTTATAACCACATATACACTGTAACATTTAGATTAGTGACAGCTGATGTTAACGCTCATGTTTTCTCACCTCCTGCGATTCTCTCAGGAAACAAAGCCAGTTTTCACCATACACCTGTCGTAGCTGAAATATACTACAGCAGTTTTGCCAGGAGCCTTTTCAAATGATGTCCTGGAGGATCCACGTAAAGATCAATCATGCTGTTGCTTTGGGGAAATAACCCATCTTCAGACCTTGAATGCTGCTCCTGGTAAATGGTCCCTTTCTGCACAGGCAGCTCGTGTGTATGGGGGTTTTGCCTCTGCCTCATTGGACAGTGGTTCAGGAGAGGCACGGTGTTTGTTTTGTGCACCTGAGCTAAGGTCCTGAGGCGAGCTTGGGATTTGCCTCAGGATGGGCCTCAGACTCACCGAGGAGCTGTGGCCACCTCCCGCTGCGTAGAGCCGCTCTGCAGGTAAAAATTTCCAAACACTCTTTTCTGGAGGGGTGGGGGGACGCACTAACTCGGATAAAAGCCTGCGATGAGCTGAGAAGCTGAGAAGCCATCCCTTTGTTCCTTTGGAGTGTGTTGAAGATAGACTTACTGAGCCATAGTGTGTGCCAGGGTCTCTGTACAGTGAAAATGCTCCAAATTTCAATGCATAGTGCTGCACACATGGGGACACAACCGAGAACCTACTCCAATATGCAGCTCCAATGGCCAGGACACCCCCCAGTCACGTCCTCCTCCAGACACGGGGTCACTTCATGAAGCATTGTGGAGGCGACGGTTGTGCTCAAGGGCCAGACCTGGGGCCAGTAGTTTCTCTGTGTTTATTTCGGCTATCATTTGGCTTTATCCAACATGTGCCTCTACTCATTATGCGCAACCTATAGGCGCCTTTCAGCAGTCATTTTTAAATTAAGTCAAAATTGCATGTGGAATTCTGGGATGTGTGAGGTGTTCGGTGAGGAGCAGCTTTTGTGATTATTTTCCCAGTTGGTGAGCCTGACATTTCCAAGTATAGGAATTGTGAGCATTGATGAACTTTCGTATTAATCCATCAGCTTTCTCTCTTGACTGCAGAATCCCTGAGAGTATTAACTGATAAGGAGAAAAAGTTTACCCTGGCCCACAATTCGGGGATTCTGGTTCATTAGGAGTTGACCCTGGGGCTTCCGACGATGACAGAGGAACATGCCATGGGTGGAATGTGTACTGGAACCAAACTTCCCACCTCTTGGCCAAGAAGCAGGACAGAGAGGGAGAGAACAGGGTCCCAGCACCCCGTGGGAGGGACACCTCAGGGACCTGGCTCTTCCCGCCCAGCTCCACATCCTAAAGTCTCCACCGGCCTCCCAGTAACACCCCTCAGGGGACCAGGGCCTTCGTGCACCACCTTTGCAGCCCTGTAGGTCCAAACCACAGGAACTTCTAAAGGAAAGTCTGCAAGGAAAAATGCAGGAAACGCCGCGGCCTTTGTTAGAGCCGTTTTACGCTATGCATGCATGTCGGCAGTGGGGAGACGCAAATGCTTTCTCCACGATTTTAAGTGGGTGCCGCTGTCGCTTATTCTGATGTCCCCATGTGAAGCGCGGTGGTCAAGTCCTTCTGAACGCCATGGTATGTCCTCTGTGATCCTCTTGTGAAAGAGCATCCGCCACACACATGGATGCTGTGGAAGCAAAGCCCGGCTCCCAGGCACCCGAGGTAGCAGCGGGGCTGCGCGCAGGGTCAGGAGCAGCCCGTGTGCCTTTGCTCTCTTGCTTGGTGTGCATGTCCCTGCCCAGATCAAGCCATCATACTGGGGACAGCAGTGGCAAAGAGACTTCTATAGCCTGCGGATACCATCTGTGCCCTCCAGACTATATGCAAGAGGCCAGGAACGCATCATGGACTCCTTTAAGGGACTCTCGTCTGGTTTACAAAGACAAAGGAGTCCTCCGCCCCTGCTGTCTCAGAGCTCTTGGTTTTTATACTTGCTGATAAAATCTGGTAAATTCCTATCTCTTCCCTATATCAGCATTAGCTTCGCAGGGTTTAGCCTTCCTGGGCTTCTCTGGTTTGATCTTCCTTATTTGGTGACGGTTTTAATCCTACTCCGGGTGTTAACATTGTGGAGCTCTGAGGGAGGTCTTTCTCTGTCCTCCTCGACAAGAATTTCGAGAAAATGGGCCTGAGTTTCGGAGACAGGGTTAACTCATTATTTGTTTTAATAGTGAGCAATTGTATTTTTAAAAAGTTTAGCATTCACAAAATGGAAAGTGAAGACACGTGTTCTCAAGAAACCTAGCTTAAGTTTGGGCTGTAAACTCCCGGTTCTTCTAAGCAGTTCCGGTAACCTCCTCGTAAAAGTCAAATCCCAGGTTGTGACTGTCTTAGGGATTCTTCAGGGACTCCTAATGGGCTCAGAGAGGGGCCTGGAACCTGAAGACGTGCCTGCTCCTTCCATTCTGCTATTTCCATTTGAATGTTAAACTCCCATTAAAACACAACTACTCACTATTAAAACAAATAACAACTTAACACGTCTCTCAGGATCCGTGTGAACCGGCCGGGTGTGACCCGGAGCCATGAGAGCCAAGAGGCATAGCTCTTGCTTCCAGACCTGAAAACACTGTGATTTTAGGAAAGAGACTCAAAGTATAACACTCATGACTTTGAAACCCGTGCACGGATGTGTTGTAAAACTGTGCTCCAGATGGGCCTCCTCCTGGGAATTACAACATGCTAGAGAATCGGCCCTTGATGCTGAGCTATTCAATCCAAAAGGAAAAAAAATAAAATCATAAACCTAAGAAAATTTTAGGCTGCCTGGAGGCCCCTCTGCAGATCCTTGCCTGAACAGGGGCTGAGTGGTGTTTGATGTCAGTCCTCTGCTCTGGAAGTTGGTGGACACGCAGAGGTTCTTATCTGGGAACGAGTCACACTGCTTTAATCGAAGCGGAGGCTCCATCTAACTCCAGATAGCAGCATTTGCTCATTTGTGCTGCAGATTTGAATCCATGTGCAGAGTGCTTGCCAGGGCTGCAGATGTGGCCTGAGTTGGGGCTCATGGGATAGGGTAGTGAAGACCTCAGGAGGATACGTGTCCCTGAAGTCCTGCCAGAGCCTGTGTCTGAGTGTTCTCTTCTCTGAAAAAGAAGCCAAAGCCTCAGTCATGCCTAGGCTCCACGCATCTGCCCTCTGCTCCTCCTGCTGCTGTGCCTGGGGGTCCTTTAAGTTCTTTTACTTTTGTGTTTTGTTTTGTTATATTGTTTTGTTGAGACAGAGTCTCACCTCACCTTGTAGTTCAGGCTGACCTTGAACTCATTTCGTAGCACAGGTTGGCCTCAACTCTTGGTGACTGCCCTGCCACAGCTTTCCATGCAGTTGTCACCTTTTCCAGGTTCAAGTGCCCCAATAGCTGTCTTGGCGTCCAGTGAAGCACTCGAGGGCCAGAGAGAAGGGACGGGGCCCTGGGCTCTGGTCCTATCCTTGTCTTGTCACTTAGCTCACAGGCTTAGGTTGGTTTGTGTACCACTGACCGAAAGCAGGCCATATGTTTTGGTAAAAATGGAAAAAAAGGAATTATTCAGAACTCTCTCAGAGGAACTGGAGGCCATTTGACCCAGACTCTCCATCCCCCCAGCCAGGTGGACAAGGGTCTGTCCCAGTAAGGAAGAGAGGAAGGCGAGGGCCGAGAGCTTCTGCAGATCTCCACACTGGCTTTGTGCTCCCAGCCATTCCTGGCTCCTGTTCCCCTTCCCTGGGGGCTCAGGCCTCCTGGGGCCCATGTCTGCCTCTTCTGTCTGTCCATCTGGCTGAGGAGACCTGGGGGAGCCATTTACACCCTAGGCCTGCGGCTGTTCTCAGAAACCACTTGTGTCTGAAGGAAAAAATAAAGTCTGACTTTTAATGTTCCGTTTTGCTGTGTAGACGACCCTGTCCACAAGACACATCTCCTGACAGCCACTGAGGTGACACTCACGAGGTGTTCCTTCTGCTCCATGAAGGGTGAGTGCCTATAAGAGGTGACACTGAACCCTAGTGTCCTTGGACGGGAGTTCAGGGACCAGGCAACTCACTGCCTGCCCAGTGCAGGGACTGGCTCGCCTGCCAGGTGCACAGCTTAACAAGGTTAGCAGGCCATGAGGGCCCACACCGGCTGCACACCGCTGAGTCAGCAGGAGGAAACAACTCCGGAGGCAAGGGCCAGGGCAGTGTAATGGGGAAATGCTCCCAATCTGCTTCTGACGGAGGCACTCTAATAGCAGGTGGCAAGCAGAAATCTGCTTTATGGAAAGGTCGTGGTGTCCACTCAAGCCACAAATAGAAGCAATGGAGGAAAGGCTGGGTAAACAGGAAGCCGGCAGCTTGTGACCATGAATTCACAGGTAAAGCAGTGTCTTCCCGCCCCCCCCCAATTTTTATTTTTAAAATTTGAGATATGACTGCTGTGATGACCAAACCACTCCAATGGAGAGGGAACATTTTGTATCTCGGGGGGACTGGGTCTCCTGTGTATGCTTGATCCCACGGCATGCCAGGTGACCTACAACAGCGAGGGCTGCATGTGGCAGAGGGCACCGCATCCAGCCAGTGCACAGGTTCTGATAGGCGTGCCCGCTGCTCTTGCTCTCAACAGAGAGGAGCAGAGGGAAGGTGTCACAGGCTGTGTTTTTCCCTTCCCTGGCCTTCGCCTTTGGACGTGGAAAGCCTGGCTCTGTGCTGACTCCCTCGAACACTATGTCTCGGCTCTTTACTGTACAAGGGACCTCAGGAACTTCATGAGCTCCTGATCGGCTGTCTGGCTGTGGGGAGATGTGATCCGTGTCAGACCAGGCTGGGTGTGAGGCCGTGGTTGGGAGGACAAAGGATTGTTACTATCAGTCCCTTTGCTCTTAGTAACAATCCTAGGAAAATGATGCATGCTTCATGGGAAAGTGAACTTGCTGGAGAAGCTAGTGTGTGCATTACACGGGAGTTTTCCTTAACTGAGCAGATGGACACGGATAGAGCTTCCAGCAGGAGATGCAGCACCTCGCCCTTCTCTTTAGGGTCATCTTTCCTTTACCTGTTTCTTCTGACCACAAGGAGACCTCCACAGAGCAGAAGCAGTGGCACTTGTGGTTCCATAGGTGATAAGGAAGCAGGGGCTGGTGAATAGGGATCTTGTACCCCGACCAACATATGAGCTCATGGGAGAGATGGAGTGGGACTTGTCCCACCACCAGGACAGCAAAGAGGATCCCTGACTTCAGGCACTCCTGAAAACTCTGCATTGGTTTGGGGATAATCTCTACACATTTGAGATACCACAGTTGGCTTTCCAATCCTTGAAGTTGAAATTTGTCCTCACTCAAGAGGACAGAGATACTAAATTAAAATCAATATCCATTATACGATATAAAATGCATGACAACATTTATGAACATGGCACTCAGAGTAATCTGACTGCCAATACACTGAACTGGTGAATAAATGTTCTATAGCACACGAAATTTTATGAATAGACTAAAAACAACTAAGTTTTATTTTATTAACTTCATATGCTTTACTATATTAATGGTCAGTGCCAATTGACTAGATAAGTTGACTGCCAAGCTCCACACAGGCACACACTTGTGATGCCAGCACTTGGGAGGCTGAGCAAGGGGGACTGCCATGCATTCAGGGACAGCCTGGG
>PVJA010005310.1:0-79850 GCA_004027025.1 Myocastor coypus | reverse complement strand
AGAGAGAGGGAGACAGAGACAGAGAGAGAGACAGAGAGAGACAGAGAGAGGGAGACAGAGACAGAGAGACAGAGAGATATATAGAGACAGAGAGAAAGACAGAGACAGAGAGAAAGACAGAGACAGAGAGACAGAGAGAGACAGAGAGACAGAGAGAGAGACACAGAGAGAGAGACAGAGAGAGGGAGAGAGAGACAGAGAGAGAGAGACAGAGAGACAGAGACAGAAACAGAGACAGAGAGACAGAGACAGACAGACACAGATAGAGTGATAGGAGACAGAGAAAACGCAGTCGCAGTTTTCCCTGCAGTCTGTTGTAATCATTCCACTTTTATTAGTATTAATTGTTGATACTTACTGTGCCTAATTCCCAAATTCATCTTTGTCACAGATGTCTATGCATGGGGAAACAGCCTATATAGGGTCCAGTGCTCTCGGAGGTTTCCTGTATTCACAGGGGCCTTGAAGCATGACCCTGAGGACGAGGATGGCAAGGGGCGCTCGCTCACGCGTCTACCCGAAGTGCGCTGGCAGACAAGGGGGCCTGCCAGTGGGTCTGGTGCCAAGAGGCGGCTTTGCCTGGGAGACTACAGGTACCCAGGCTGTTCTTGCTCTCCTTGATGGTCTGGCTCACTTATTGGCAAGTGTGGTCTCTCAGGTTTGGGAAGCCATCCTCCCATCCATCCATCCATCCATCCATCCATTCACCCACTCACCCACCCACCCGCCCACCCACCCACTTGCTCATCCATCCATCCACCCATCCATCCACTCACCTACCCACTTATCCGTCTGCCTATGCACTCACTCACCCATCCTCCCACCCACCCATCCATCCATCATCGATCTGTCCATCTACCCTCCCTATCCCCCCACTCACTCATCCATCTACCCACCCACCCATCATCTATCCACCCACCCACTTGCTCATCCACCCATCCACCCACCCACCCATCCATCTTACAGATGTTAACGAGGAGCCTGTGATCAAAAAGCAGCCTCCATGCAGCAGGTGGAATGGTCTCTCATAAGAACCACAGCTCACGTTGGCATCCCCAGCGCTGTCACTGTGACCTTATTTAAAAGTGGGTTGTGGAAAATGTTATTACAGTTCTAGGGATGCGGAGATCATCCGGGATGACCTGGTTTGGTCCTAGGGCAATGGCAACATCTTTATAAGACAGAGGCTGAGACAGACAGCAAGGGGAGTCATGCAAGGGCACCGGCAGGGCCTGGAGGTCAGGGTGGAGCGGCCAGAGGAGCACAACCCTGCCACGCCTTGGCTCGGAGATTCTGACCTCAGGACTGAGAGTACAGTGCTCCCTTTCCTTTGCTGTGGCAGACATGGAAAACACACAGGCATGCATGGAGCCCAGGGAGCAGTGGGACAGTGGGACCGCGTGGGTCCTGGGCCCCCCTGCGGGGGAGAGAAATGCTGCTCCATGCTCGGGCAGTTCTGGGTGGACACAGAGCCCTTGAGTTGTGGGTGGGGCCTGAAGGCAGCTCTGTGTCCCTCCAGTCACACGGAGAGCAGGTGCTCTGCCACCTGGCCTTGGGCTGGGGGCCTGGGGACAGCAGGGATGGCGGAGCTCCCAGGGGACACAGCCAGGGCCCAGGCTGCCCAGGGCCCTGTCCCGATTGGCACTGCCTGTCCCCGCTCTGGAATGACCTTCTGGCCAGCACAGGAACAGCCATGGGCCTTCCTCTTTCTCCACCCAGCATCGCCCCAGGAGGGGCCGTGAGTCTGTCTTGTACGGAGCATGGCATGGGCTCCGGGCTGTCACGGGAGTCTCTGACATGCTCCATCAAGAGTGGACACTGTGGTCAGTAAAGTGTCTCTTGTCCTGCAGCTGCCGCCTGGGGATAGTGGTCTCCTGAGGTCCTCCACAGGCTCTAAGGTGAGTCAGGATTCACCGTGGACAGGGCAGGGGTGCGCAGATTCTGGACCTGAGTGGTGCTTTTCTGGGGCTCCCTGTGCTGCATGCTGAGACCCAACATGCCGTGTCCTCCAGCCCGTGGGGGCTGTGCCTCCCCCAGCAGATGCATCTCCCAGGGATGGGCCCCCTTCCCCGGACTGTGAGGTGAGAGTGGCCTCCTCGCTGGTGACCCAGTTGGACCCCGCCTCTACTTACCCGAGAGCTCATTCTGTGCCAGCCCGTGGGTGGCCTCTCAAAATAGTCTACTTTGTTAGCGTAGCAACTTTGGGGTGACAGAGATGATTCCCATTCCTGCCTTGCAGATGCATAAAGTTGCCTTGGCCAGGCCCGGGGTGCTTTGCTCCCCAGGATAGTGTGGAGATCTGGTGTTGGCTCGGGGGTCAGAGTGGGCTGAGAGAGGCCGCCCTGGACCAGGAAGTCTGCGCGTCCTCTCCTCTCCTGTCACCAAGGGCCAGCCTCAGGGCAGCGTAACAACCACGTCCAGCACGTATCTCTATTTTCAAACAGATGAAAAACGCCTCCAATCTGTGACAGTGACTTGCATGTCATCCGACCACATGAAAGATAGAGGCTAGAATTTTACATAAAGTCATTTGAGTAGTTGGGGGCGATTTTGGAATCTTGCTTTAATTTAATTTGGTGAGATTTGACTTGATTAAAGGGTATTGATCTGGGGTGCCTAAAATTGCTGCCATTTGTCAATAGTGGCTCACCTGTAAAATCTCATCGTTAATGAATCATGCCTGGGGCTGTTCAATATGTAGTTGCTGTTACAGTGAGGACACAGTATGGTTCCCTGGCACCCTGGCACCTTGGCACAGAGTCATGCCATCACATTTATACCATGACTTCCAAAAGCTCACTTGTAATGTGGATTTCCTGCAATGTTACCCCCAAGCCCCTCATTGGGGCCCTCAAGCAAGTTCAGATCTTAAAAGAAGTTTTAGGAAATGCAATCAGGCCTCTGTCCTGGGACGACTCTGGATTGGGAAATGCTAGTGTGGTCACGTGGCTTCAGTGGACAAAGGCTGTCACAAGGCTGTATTCTGGGGTCCCACGTCTCCCTGGAGACCTTGTCTCAGTGTGTGTGTGTGTGTGGGGGATCAGCCATACTGGGATGTTGAGGAGAACACTAAGAGGGGTGGACAGTTTCAGAACGGCCTTATGGCAGAAATAGAGTCCATCAATTAATAAGTCACCTAATATTCATGAGCCTTCCGCTCTGTGCGGACGGCCCTGCTGCCGCTCTGATGAATGTGCCTTAGTGCATATGCTTGCGATTGAATAAGAACGATCACCAGGGGTGAAGCGGGGTACCCGGAGCTGGCTGTTCATCCAGGCCAGTGCGCTTATCCAGAGGGGGAAGTTAGGGGCTCCCCACAAGACCACATGTATCCAGCAGAGATGGCACTGTGCAACCCTGAAGCCAGATGGGAAAAATGGGGGTGACGTGGGGTGGGGTGAGTGGTGGAAGATGGTGGCAGTGGCCACTGGCCAGCCAGCACAGTTGGCTCTGGGGTCGAAGGCCACCCCATGGGCAGCCTGGGCCTTCTTGCACTTCTTCCAGGGAGTTTAGGGGTGTGCGGTCTGGACCTCCTTGTCTCTTCTCAGGCCTTGACTGTCTGGGCAGCTCTTGGAGAGTTCCGTCCCCTTGGCATAGACCTCGCTGTGTTGGCCAGGGCACTCTGTCACTGGATAGAAAGGCCTCCGGCTCCGTCTTTCCCTTTGTAACATTTCAGCATTCGCACCAGGAGAAGCTGGCTCACCCCCGCTCTCCTTTCCCCCTTTGTTCTTTCTTTAATGTGCTGCAGAAATGCCTGGAGGGCGTCTCTGCTGGAGGCCAGCCCCGGAGCTGGGGTCCTCTGCAGAATGCTGGAGGGACATGGAGACTCCCCAGAGCCCAGTCCCCACACAGGGCTTGTGCAGACAGCTGCTGTCCAAGGGGCGGTGGAGGCAGGAATGCCCAGTGGGTTTGCAGCCCCAGCGGGAGCAGAGTGGCTGGGGGCTCAGTGGGGCGCTGGATTCCTTTGTACTCCTCTTTGCCCTTGGGCTGGCTCTGAGGCCTCCTGGAGCTGAGGCAGAGCGGCTGAGGCTTGGACTCGACGACGCGGAGCCCTGGTGACTGGGGCTCCGGCGGGGCGTGAAGGATCTGCTCCAGCCGCCTGGGTGCGCAGGAGTCGCGGGCCCTGCTCTCAGCCTTGTTCTTTTATTCATCAGCCTGCCTTTGAGAGCCTTGTAAATGACATTACCAATTTTGCATTGAGCAGGCCTGGCAAGGCTGGTTGTGCCTTTGCATCTGGGACTTCATTTGAGGGCCAGATCGGCTCGCGGGCCAATCGCTTCAGCAAGCATCTTGAGAAGATGCCAGGCTGTGGCTTTTTAATCTCAAAGTCATTATGGGACGAGCTCTGGGTGGGAGTCCGTGTCTGTGGCAGCCTGGGGCCTTGTCCTTGGCTGCTCCCTGGGAGGGGAGCCGGGCTCGTGCTCCTGCTCCTCCTCCTCTTCCTCTTCCTCCCCCTGCTCCTCTTCCTCCACCTCCTCCTTTCTTCCTCCTCCCCTTGCTCTTCCTCCTACTTCTCCTCTTCCTCCTCCTGCTCCTCCAGGAGAGGTGCCTCTCTATCTGGAGAACCCAGGTAGCTTTGGCTCCTCTGCCTCTGCCACCGGCAGGCAGTGCCAGCCCTGGGAACCCTGGGTGGCTGGCCTGCTCTCCCTTGCTTTCAGTGCTCCACTGGTTCCAGGCCTGGCATGGAGGGCACTTTTACAAACCCAGTAGAGGGGAGCCAAGAGAGTGAATTATAAAAGGACGCTAATCCCCTAGCCTTGCCCAGGGGCGGGCAGGGGACAGTTCCTTTGTGCCTGGTGCAGAAGGCGGTGATCACTGCTTGGCTCCAGGCTCAGGATGGAGCCTGGCCCTGGCTAGGTGGTTGCTGTGTGTTTGTTAAATGAGTGTATGAGTGCCTTTGTAGCGACTCTTTATTCCTAAAATCCTGAGTGCAGGCTAAAACGAGGCATAAAATTTGTCCTTTTCAAACTCCAAAGGATGTTCATGGAGTCGTCCTTCCAGAAGGGTCCACTTGCACATGAAAGTACCCTGGGGTCAGGTCCCTGGGGAAACAGCGGGATGGGCACAGTCTGATTGCCGCAGAACCTCTCAGCGCCTTCCTTCCATCCTTGAGCTCTTGAGAGCTGGGTCCAGGCACCAGAGGTAGCAGGGAATGTTCCCGCTCTCGTGTGTGTAGAGACCCCATCCTCCATTCAAACTGAAAATCTCTGGGAACGCTGCTTCTGCAGCATGCCGCGTGGTAGACACTCGCTATCCGAGGCCTTAAAGAGTTAAATGAATTTAAATGAACTAAATGCGAAGCTCATTTCTCATGTCAGGTATGTGGTCAGCCACACGTGGCCTGTGGCTTCTGAACGGGCACAGAAGTGAATGCTGTCATCGTAGGAGAATGCTCTGTCAGCCAGCCTTGATCGAGACAGCTATGGGAAGTCAGGCAACAGGCAGCAGGAGTTAAGGGGAGACCTGAGGTACCTCTAGGCTCACGAGCCCTCCTTGCACAGTGGAGGGGACACTAGTGGGTGCTTCCGAGCGCCTACCACGTGCAGAGGTGGCCCAGGACCTCCTGCGTTGGTCTCGTCCCTGGAGCAGGTCTCATGGAAGCAGAGAGGCGAAGCTTGAGTTCACACAGAGGAGGTATGCGGGGCGCTCAGGCTGAAGCCCAGGCACTGTGCACTTCACCCCAGGGAGGCTGTGCAGGTCGCACTGTGCTGTGGTCCCTCTCCGCTCACCAAGCTGTGTGGGGCAGCCCCATCCTCGCTCGGCCCTACCCTGCGCCTTGGTTGGAGGAGGAGGTGTGAGGACCCTCCTGTGTGCGTCTGTGGGGCCCCAGGGCTCGCAGCCTCTCCTGCAGACCACAGAGGCGAAGTCACTCGAATGCCTTGGATAGTTTAAAAAATAGCTTGAAAGGCAAAAGACAGACAGGACGGCAGCTCTTCTATCTCCACTGCCTTCGGCCCCACGGCACGCTGGAGATGGTGCTCCTGCAGGAGCAGCTTGTTTGCCTTAGGCACCCCGGGACACAGGGCCGTGGCTCTGTTTAAGCTCTTGTTTGTGGGTGTGGAGGGGGCACAGGCAAGGGCAGCCTAGCCAGCGCTGTGTGTGTGTGTGTGAGTGTGTGAGTGTGCAGAGGTGTGTGGAAAGCCCCATAGGGCTCAGCCCGAAGCTCCTTCCCTTGCAGATCCTGTTCTGCTGTGTGGCCAGGGTCGGCGTGACAGTGGAGAAACTGCTGGGAGCCCACTAGGAAAATACCGCAGCCCTGCGGGGACCTGTGATGTGACTGCTGGCCTCACTGCCGGCCTCCGAGATGGTCCTGACTAGAGGCGCTGAACGCTTTGCTGTTGCCTGTCCCATCTCATTTCCAGGTGTTGTTTATCTTTGAGCCTGCGCTTTCTAAGCCGCCTTGGATGGCCCCCTCGGGCCTTGGCTACAGCAGGGGCCCGCTAACAGTGGCCCTCATTCCCGGGCTCTCCTTCTGTACCTCGCACACATGCAGCCCGAAAGCCCAGATTCCACAGTGGGTGGGAGCCTGCCCACCGAGGGCAGCTGTGGTCAGCGTGAGGTATCCACAGCAAGGGCGTCCTGCCAGCCCCACAGAACCGAGGCCGGCAGAGCGTGGGTGGCTGGAGCTGCCTGGCGGGAGGTGGACACTAAAGCTGTCCCATGCAGCACCATTGCTGTCCCGGTAGGAGTACGGGAGGGATCTGGAGACAAGTTACAAAACCGAAATTGTGCCATTTCGGCGACTCCACCTAAGTTAGATGCTCTCGCATTTGCGGTTGAAACTGGCGGCTCACAGTGTCAAGGTGAGGTCCATGTTAGCAACTTAAGATCTCAGCTTTTCTTGATTCAGAATGGCATTTTGCAGCAAACAAAACCCCTCCGGGACAAGACAGAGGCTTGCATGCAGGAAGGGAATGGGGTGCTGTGCTCTTTGTGTGGATCCCTGCGGATGCTTCAGCTGGTGCTGCCGCTTCCTGTCCGGTGGTTCCTTGGCTGGAATGGCAGCTGGGGGCCTGTCCTCAGCAGGCCTCAGTAGCTTCCCTCCCCCCGAGCTTTTCCTATGTGCTTCTCTGCTGTCCGTGGCCGACCACGTAAGGCCCCGACTCTCCTGCTGCTGCCGTCTGTGTGCAAATAAGCATGTGGGTTTTCTGTGTGAGTGCTGCTTGGCGGGTGAGTAAGGACAGAAGGAGCTTCTGCTCAGCACCGGGCCCTGCCTCGCCTGCCGCGAAGACCTGCTGAGAGACAGAAGCCCAGGGTCTCCCTTCAGCATGACTGCATCTGCGCTGTTCCCTTCTGCCCCCACCAAGGTCAGCCACACAGCCATCCAGGAAGCTTCTGGGCATGTTTGTCTGGATGGATACATGGTGCAATATGAATAAATGGAGGGGTGAAAGGTGCTGGATGAGCGGATGGACGGGTGGATGATGGGTGAGAGATGGTGGGTGGTGAGTGGGTAGATGGCTGGCTAATAGCTTTATGAGTAGGTGGTGGCTGTGATGAATGGATGGGCGGGTGGATAGATGGGCAGATGGCGGGCGACTGGTGAGTGGATGGCGGGCTGGCTGAACACTATGGGTAGATGGTGGATGCATGGATGGATGAATGGATGGATGAAAAGGCAGATGGTGGATGGATGGTGAGTGGATGGGTAGATGGATGAATAATGGCTCGAAGGACAGACGGTGGATGGATGGTAAGAGGCTGAATGGGTGGACGGATGGCTGAGTACTAGCTTTATGGGTAGGCCGGGGTGGGTGGATGGATGAATGAATAGAGGGGGAGATAGAAGGGCAGATAGTACGTGGGTGGTGAGAGCATGAGTGGGTGGGTGGATACTGGATAGATGGATGGATTGATGGGTTGATGGGTGGATGGAGGGATGTGGGTAGGACAGAGAGTGAAAGGGTGGTGACTGTACACATGCATGAGTGGGTGGAGGTGAGCTCTCCGGGTAGAAGTGGGCTCTGGAGGAGGAGAGTGCTGAGAGGTGGCTCTGCCTCTGCTCCCCGGGAGACCTTCCTGCTAACGCCCTGCTGCAGGGTCTAAGCCCAGCCCCCTTCCAGGTTTTTCAACCAGTGCCTCTGCTCCTGTCCCAGCCCTGGGTCAGCTCAGCATTAATCTCCAGGTGATCCAGAGAGAGCGCCAGAAGGGCGGGTGTGTCGCTTGGCAACCAGACAACATGGCCATCCAACCTCTGAAAGAGTGGCCTGGGTCACTGGTGGGCAGCCGTCCAGGCCTGGCCCCAGTGGGCGGCTTTCCTGGGAGTGTCCCAGGCAGCCATGGCTGTGGGCACGGTGGCCCGTCGGCCTGCTGTCAGTTCCATTCGTGGGCTTGGACAACTGAGCTCATTTTTCCTAGAAATCTGACATTGGCTACCAGCCTGGGTTTCCGTAATAGTCCTCAAATGTGCCTAATGTGGTGGTAATCAAGGCCCTCGCCGGCTCTGCAGAGATACAGTGACCCTGGTATTTTATTCCTTGCTAACCTTCAATTTCGACTCCTGACCTTTCCCTGTGAAATATTTCAATATAAATGATGCAGTTTTGCAAACACATTGCCCTGATTACTTTGTAGGGCTCTGATTCTCCATGTGTGAAAGTCTCTGAAGTAAGTAGTGATTTGTTCCCCTTTCTGGTAATTGCTGGTTTAGAAATAGCTTCTTCAGACGTCTGCCACAAATTGGCTTCGCCGCGGCTCTCCGTGCGCTTTGCCAAGAGCAGCTGCTGGGTGCAGCTTCCGCAGTGCTAGCGCAGAGTGCTGGGGCAGAGCCCCAGGCTGTGTGTGTGGGCAGGGGACAGGTGGGCAGGGTGTGCCTGGTCTGCGGTCCTGGCAGGGAACTCCTGAGCCGGCTGCCTGGAGAGACACGGGTGGTGCCGTTTACTCAGCCCAGTCCTCTCTGTGCCAAGGCTCATGACCCTGACGGGTGTGGGGAGCCTGGCCCAAGCCCTGCCCTGCCTGGGAATGGGTGGCTGGATAGGAGCAAAGCACTGGCTGGGACCCCATCCTGGGGGAGCCCACAGACAGAGGCAAGCCTTTGATTTGTTAACTGCACATGTCTCGGTCTCATCCTTTGATGAATTTCCCAGTTGAAGGCTCTCCGTGCCCCTACCTGGCCGGACCTGGCCACCTCTGCTTGGTCTCCTGTCTGCTGCAATCAGCTGCCAATCAGGGTGCATGGGGTGTGGCCCTGTGCTCAGGCAGCTACCGGCCACCAGCTTAGGAGCCAAATGGACGGTGAGAGGGACAAGGTCCAAAGAGGACAGTGCTGTAGGATCAGCCCCTGGGCAGCTGGGACAAACCTGGGCAGAAGCCAGCAGTAACCTTGGATCTTACCTGAGGAGGAACAGAAGCCCCTCCCTGCCATGGGTCCAGCCCAGGGCTGCTAGGAGGAAGTTCATCTAGGCACACCTGGAGTCTGAGCTTGCTGCGGGGCTGGGGACCTCCCTCCATGCCTTCCGCGGCTCCGTGAGCCTCCTCCAGGGGCGCAGGGGCTCATTTCACTCCCTTTCCTCTCTGCTCCTTGCTCTCTCAGCTCCTTACCCTACGTGTGCAGCCAGGACCTGTATGCACCCAGGCCCCCGTGGGACAGGGTAACAGCGCACATACAGCCTGAGTCTCCCTGGCGCGCTGCGGTTCACCTCAAGGTCACGCGTCTGCCCACCGGGATGGCCATGCTCTATACACGTATGCTGCTCCATACTGTTCAGGGCCTGTGACAAGGGCTCAAGTCTCTGTGGTCCATAGGCCACAGTTCTTTCCTGCCAGTGGTAGCTGAGTCTGTGGACGCAGGAACCAGGCATGCCAAGGCGGCCTGTGGACCGGCAGCAAGAGCCCCCACTCTGTGCACAGGGAGGTGGCAGGGATGTGTGCTCAAGGACCAGGGTCTTGCCCAGGATGACATCACAGTGCAACTGGCCAGGGGTTGCCTCCAGCTTCTGCCCGCAAGGCCCTGCTGCCTCTGCTGGCTGCAGGCCTTACCTCCTGAGTGGCTTCCTGTGGCAAACCCCTGCTCCTTTGAAAGGTGAGGTCAAAGGGTCCCCTTCCCCAGGTGGCCCTTGTGGCTTCTCCCGGTGGGAGCCCAGCAAATGTGCACATGGGGAAGGTGCAGGGCTGAGCGTGGGGGCCTCAGTGTGCAGCGCCGCGTTCCACGCGCGGGTGCCTGACCTGCAGGGGGACACATGTGCAGCACCCCTTCCCCATGGTGCATGCATGGCTGACACATCTGTCCCCCAGCGATGGCTCCCTTGCCGCCATAAGTGGCATTGTCCCTCGTCCTTGCTCCTAGCTGTGGCTGTGAAGAGGTAGGTGTCTTGCAGACCCAGGAGCCTGCAGGCTCCAGTCCATCTGAGGGCATCAGGGAGGGAGAAGTGTGTGAGTGCAGTGGGGGCCAGCGAGGAGCCCTGTCCTCCCGTGGCTGTCCCAGGGTGCTGCCCACCACACAGCCTGTACCCCAGGGTACACTAATCCTTGGTAGCTGCTCTGGGCCATTTGGTGATTAATTTCCATGGAAGGTTAAGATCCAGCAGGAGGGGAAAAGTCGATGACTAATCTATTAAGCTCCTGGGTAACTTAATTTACATGTTTTTGTCGATTACTTCCTACCTGAGCCTTCTGAAAACTAAGTGGCCCTGAATCACAGAGTGCCTTCCTGGGTAAATAAGGCCCGGGTGCTGTGGACGTGGGATTTCCTGTCCGGCGTGACGGCAGTGCGGTGGGTTGGGTTCCTTGGTATCTGCGTGTTTCCTGGGGTGACTATCTGGGTGCCCCAGGTTGTAGAAAGTAGGGACTCTCCAGGCCTGGAGAAAAGACTTGGGGGTGTCTCAGACTGATCTGTGGGGGTCACCAGATGGGATGCTTTATGAGACAGACCAGCTTTGCACCTGCCACCTCCTCTGTCAGGTGGCTTGGGAAGGAGCTCATCTGATACCAGAGAGGGAACACAGGCGAGGACAGAGGAGGAAACAGGCATGGCAGGGCTCACAGGGGACACAGCTGGTGTGCAGTTGGGTGACCAGGGCCCACAAGTGTGAGCAGACCTCTGCAGGGAAATCAAGCTTCACTGTTTGGAAGGAAGCCCCTGGAACAACCCTGGGAAACCCCTGTGCCTCTTCACCCCAAGGGACCCGTGTGAGGAGCCCCTAATTTCTCATCCCATTCCCCCACACCCCTCTCTCAGCCACAGCCCCGAGGCTCCTAGACTAAGTCTACGGACTGGCTGTGTTTTGGGTGGTTTGGGCGAGGAGGCTGGAAGTTGTCGCCTCAACAGAATAGATGCTGGGGAAACCCAGAGTGGCCCCAGGCCTCTCATCTCCCAGCCCCACTAGCTGCCTGCCACTTCCCACTTAGATAGTCAGCCTGATAAGATGACACGCTGGGACATGAGCAGAGCCACTTCCGGAGAGATCACGTGTACTGAGCTCTGAGGAGAAAGCAACCCGTAGAGCTTCCTGGTGGGGCTGCGGGTCGCAGCGCAGAGTGAGGTAGATTGTCAGGTCCATGATAGAGGACAACTTGGTCTTCACTGCTGGTGTCATAAGGACATGAGGAGCCCAGGCTCTGACCCACCTGAAGGCCACATCACAGGAGAGCAGCCCGTGACACCAGTGTCTCGTGACGTTGCCCTTGGTGACACAGGTCTCGGGCTGAGCCAGCCCTGGGTGCCTGCCTGGCTGCTAGCCATTCTGGGTTTGAGCCCAGCACTGTCACAACCCGAACAGAAAGCTCTGAGGTTTGTTCCAGCCATGCTCCCCGAGTCAGAGACCACGGGGGAGGCCAAGGGCTGGGCTGACCTGGAACCTGGACCAGGACAAGGGTGTGAGGCCTGGGTAGCCACACAGTGACAGCTCCTGTTCCTCTGTGGGCCCCTAGAGTTCAAAGAGTAGCACAGGCCCAGGTAGTCACCAAGGAGCACATGGAAGGGCTTTAAACAGTTCTGGGATGTGGCCAGAGCTCAGCAAGGTCGTGGTCATCATTCTTATTGCCGCTCTGTCATTGTGCATTCTGTTCGCAGCTGTGTGATGTCACGGAGTGTCCC
Source organism: Myocastor coypus (assembly GCA_004027025.1). NCBI lineage: Eukaryota > Metazoa > Chordata > Mammalia > Rodentia > Myocastoridae > Myocastor > Myocastor coypus. Next base: position 67,816 of record PVJA010005310.1, on the reverse strand, counting down.
CAAGACCAGACTACAGAGACCCAGGCAGGCTTCACCTGGTGGGCTTCTGGGGACAACTGACTGTGTGGTGTGGCATTCAGGTGAGCAGTGGGTAGACCCTGAGGTGGCAACGTGGCTTCCGACAGGAGCTGACATGTGCCCTGGGCCTCCTCCGCCCTCTCTGCCCTCACCGAGAGGCCCTGCGTCTGTCCTGAGTCCTCAGGTCAGTGCCAGTGCTGGGTGACAGCTTCCCGGGCATTCTCTCTGCTGCCACTGCCTGTTCCCTTCCCCGCGTGGCATGCCAGCCACACACGGGCCACTAATCAGCTCCTTCCTCCGTGAGGCCCTCAGAGGACACACAGGGTGCTTGTGGAAGAGTCTGTAGCTCCTCAGGGACGACACTTGGAGCAGGGAAGCAGCTGCTGGGTGCCAAAGATGACAGGGCGGGGGCAGGGGGGAGAGCAGGGGCCCGCGAAGGGGGGAGAGCAGGGGCCCGCGAAGGGAGGAGAGCAGGGCCGGGCGAAGGGGGGAGAGCGGGGCCGGGCGCAGGTGTAGGACGCTGCCAGGCAGACAGGAAGGTGCACGGCAGGCAGCGGGGGTAGCTGAGAAACCAGAAGGCGGGGCCTGGGTTTCTGAGGCTGGAAGCGGTGGAGGGGGCTGGAGAATGTGCGGGAGCTGGCGCTGCTCCTGGGCTGCTGGGAGCCACCAGAGACTTCCCCTGAGTGGAGACCGTGGACCTGAGCCCAGGCCCAGGCGGGGGCCCACGCCTGCCTGCAGCAGGAGTAGCTCCATGCCCACGCTGACGCCTGCTGGCAGCAGTGCGGTGGGGCTGAGGTCCGCAGCTGGCTGTGCCATTCCGGTTTCCCTGTTTGTACTCTTTAGTCCCTTTGCCTTGAAGAGAGGGACATTCTTGCCAGCTGTTGTGGTCCGGGTGTGGGCCACCGAGTGTGGTAGGTGTTAGGGCTGCAATAGACAGTCACTCACTGCCTTTGAGCTGTGAATTAAACATGCTCTGTGCCAATTTAAGCAGAGCCTGTCGTTGTCCTCAGGTCCTGAGGGGCGAGAGACTTCCTCCTCTTCCTCACCGGAGTCTCCTGTGTAACCACCTAAGCGGGAGGACTCTGCGGCAGCCCCAGGGCAGTGGCTTGTCCTGTCCCACCTGCAGGCCCCGGGCACTGGTTCTCCTTCCTTTGCCACTGTCTGACCAGCCCGAGCCTGCAGGGTGATCCATTCCCGGCCCTGGCATCATCCACCAGAGGAATCTGACTAGTGCCTTTTAATCATTTATTCTAAAACAGGTGGACTGTGTGCTGCGAAAATCCAAACACTTGTGTACTTTGTAAATGGCTCAGCCCTAACTGGGAGGACAGACAGGCTTTGATAAAAATCAGCCTGGGGACAGATGGCTATATATATACTTGGACATGGCAGAGTCCTGGTGGGGTCTCCACTTGGAGACAGGGGTCTGGAGCTCACGGAGACATTGAAGGCCAGAGCTGCAGGATGGGGTGCCCGACTGGGGCACCAAGCAGGGGTGAAGGGCAAGGGGGTGTGGCCCAGGAGACCTCACTGGCCAGGTCGCTACCACGAAGAGACAGGCTGCCCTCTTGTGCCAGAGAAAGGAAACCAAGGCCAGGCAGCATCTCATGGCCTTTATGAGGAAGGCTGAGGAGTTGGGAGAGCCCAGAGAGACTGGACCGTGCAGGAGGAGCCAGCTCCCCGGAGGTCCCGTCAGGGCACGCTTGGCTGGCTGGGGTGTGTACAGTGGCCTCTCCTGTGGAATGGGTGCCACAGACCAGGACCTCATGAGATCTTTGCATCGCTAAAGCTCTGAGGGCTCTGGGAGTCTTTTAGAGTGGTCACCCCTGACAGTGTCCCACATGCCTCTTCCACGAAGGAGGCCCTTACTTTGCTGTGCTGGGCAGTGTTGGCATGCTTATGTAGGGTGAGCTGGAGCTGGGATAAAGCCCTCGCCCTGGCCATAACCAGGAGGCAAAGCCTGAGGTAAGGGTTAAGACACCCGTCAGGGTTGGAAAGGAGCAACGCCAGGGTGTTGAGGGTGAGGATACCAGCGACTGAGGTGAGAAGAGGCCACAGGTTCTCACCAGGGCAGTGTCACCTTGCCTTCTGATGTTCTACAGGGGCCTGTGGAGATGCAGCCAAGGGAGCCAAGGTGTTGCCAGGTGAGTGGGTATCTCTTGGGCAGCCTGCAAAGAGGAGGCACTGAGCCACACTCTTCCGGGTCCTCCAGTCAGACCCCACCCCCACCCTGTACCATACCTTTTCTCTAGCCCAGTCTGCTAGCCTTGTGTCGAGGACAGAGGACACACAGGTGACTGGTGGGGTCTGGCAAGGGCCCACGGGTTGGTGTGGATAGCAACGTGTGTGGGACACACTCACATGGCCAGGGCAGGGCAGGAGGAGGGACCTAGGGCCACTGCAGGCAGCGTCACGACGGGCAGCTCTGAATCAATGGCGCACATGGGACCTGAGGACCAGACGGAGGGTCCCAAGGGTGGCCGGAGGCATGGACCCCAGCTCCTGGGTTGCTTCCCGCTCCTCTGTTTGCTCAGCAGTTCTCACAAAGCACAGATGTCATTCAGGGCCAGATTGTGGGTGTGGACAAACCCCCACAGATGCAGTGGGGTATGTGGGTCAGCAGGAGGGGGACAAGGGGGGGGGAGGCCACAAAATGAGAGCGTATCCATTTGTGATAAAGCATACGACATTCATAGTCTCTTGTTAGTCATTTGGAATAAAGTAAGCGCCTTTATGAACAGAGCTGTAGTCTCTGTCTCTGTCTGTCTGTCTGTCTCTCCTCTCCTCTCTCTCTTTCTCCTCTGTCTCTCCTCTCTCTGTCTCTCTTCTCCACTCTCTCTTCCCCCATCTGTCCTCTCTGTCTCCTCTCTCTTTCTCCTCTTTCTCTTCTCTCTCCCTCCCTCTCTCTCCCCTTCCTCTTCTCTCTTTCCTCTTCTCTCTCTCCTCTCTCCCCTTTCTCTCTCCTCTGTCTGTCTCTGTCTCTGTCTCTCTCTCTCTGTCCTCCTCACACGTTTATCATTCTGTCTCTAGGTGACCAGGGGAACGTGAAGCCATATATAAACCATCGGAGCCCGCACTCCTAGACTTCTGTGATGTACGCACAGTCTTTCATGGTTCACTCGCACAGCCTAATTCAACTGCAACATATTTAAGAGCTTATCTGTATCTCTTCTTTCCAAAGCAGTCTGTCTATTTGGCTTCCAGGGCCGTGGCCCCTCCGTGCTCGTGTAGGTGGGGTCCTGCCGCACGATCCTAAGTCCCCTAGCTAGCAGCACAGAGGCTTCAGGAGCAGAACGGTTGCCCGGCAGGTGCGTTTGCCATGAAGCGAACGACGGAAGCAATGGGGGCCTTTTCTGCCAGGGTGCTGGAGGCCGAAAGCCCGAACCCAAGGTGCAGGCCAGCGGGTGCCATCTGGAGCTGCTCTGTGCCTCTAGCCCGCCTTCCCGATGGTCTACGGACCATCCTCGGAAGTCCTCGGCTTGCGACACATCTCTGCGCTCTGTCCCCTCCCGCAGTGCTGTCTCCCTGCATGCCTTCTCTCCTAAATATGGCAGCCACGTGGCAGCTTGGAATCCTGGGCTCCGTGGTCAGCTTGAGCTCGTGGGCTGTACTACAAGGACCTCAGGTTTGGCTGGTGCCCACATGATGGGCTCCTGCTGCCTGTACTGAGCCACCGCAAGAGTCCAGTGCTAAAGGAAGCTGGGGGAACGATCAAGGAATCCAGGAGTGTGGGGGCCATCAAAGGAGTTCCCGGCTGCCATGAGGAGTGTTATGGATTGCATCCAGACATCCGCCAAAGCCTGGCGTGCAGAGTTGGGGCATTTGGAAGATGATTGAATCACAAGGCTTCCAGCTGATTGGCTGCCTGGAGAGGTGTGGTCAGAAAAGGCGGGTTCTGGGCGTGGCCTAGGGATGTCCCTTCCTCCAGGCTCCTGGGTTCCCTCTCCATTCCTGCCCGCCATGCTATGAGCAGTGCCGCCTGTGATGTGCCCACTGCCATGGAACGAGCCGGCCATGGGCTGAAACCTCCACAGACAGAGCCTACATAAGCTTCTCTGCCTTTAAGTTGTGGTGTCTAGTTGTCGCCACAGTGGGGATCGCGACTGGCCAGGACACACAACCGATCAGCCCTGCACGAAGTGGTTGTCAAATAGAGAGGCCGGAGCCCCCTTGACCTTTCCAGTTCAACACTTAGCTGAGCCAGGGCCAGGACAGCCCAGTTGTCCTCACTCCTCTGCCACCCTTTGCGCTTTGGGTCTCACACCGACTCCGAAGTGTGAGTGACAAGAGCCCCCAGAATCTCCACTGCCCGGGGCACGCCCACCCACCCATGCCCATCAGGGTACGTCCCCTTGGCTGCGGTGCCTCTAGATGTGAGTGAGGAAGGTGGACGAGGCCGGGGGCTGACCCCAAAGCCCTGCCACTGTGTGGGGAGCCTGGGGTCCGGGGCGGTGCCTGCGCTGCTCCCTCAGGACCCTTCATGGTGGCCATGCTGGGCTCCTCCCGTCACAGGCGCACATCTCGGCACCCGCCAGCCATCAGCTGGGACCATCGCAGCACTCATCTGTCTCACCGTCCCGGAGGCCAGAAGCCCAAGATCATGGCTGACAGACCCGCCCGCGTCTGGTGGGGGAGGGGGCTGCTCCTGGACCGCAGAGGATGCAGGAGGGCGTGGGGCCCTCTCCGCACTGGGGCGGCCCCTCAGCCTCCTGCAGCGGCCCAGAGCTGGGAGTAGGATGTTGGGGGTGGGGCACTAGGCTCTGCGTCTCCAGTGCACCCTCGGTGGAGAGGGGCACAGGTTGGCAGTCTGCTTCTGTGCGGGCCACCACTTGATATCGGCCAGCGCCCAGCAGTGGTCCTACCTCTTCCTTGGTTTTCTCATCTGCGAAATGGAGTCAATGACAAGATTTGTTCAGAGGCTCAAACATGAACTGGACATGCTGTGTAAACACCCACAGGCGAGCACTGTTCGTGCAAGAGCAGCCGCCCAGGCTGCTGTGGCCTCCGGTGGCGACGGTTGCGCTGCTATGCTGTTCTTAGGAGGCCCTCGGCGATGCTGCTGGACAGCATGGGCTACAAAGAGGCACACGTTAAGGCAAGAGGGGGCAGCACAGAGAGCTGGCCTCCCATGGGCTTGAGCACTCATGTGCACACACGCAGGCACACAGAGGGGCACACGTGCACACATGTGCATACCCATATGCATACACGTGTGCACAGGTGCACACAGAAGCACGCTGAGGCCCAAGCACGGGTGCACACAGGCGCACACATGATACACACATGTGTGTCCACACTAAAAGCAAGAAAGCCAATCCCCACATCCCAGAAGCAATGAGGACAGGGACAGCGGGTGTCCCGGGCCCCGCGCCTGTGGTCAGCCTGGGGCCGGTGTGGTGGCCTCACTGGGTGGGAGCCGAGCGGGGTCAGCGGAAGAAGCCGCAGAAGAAATGAAAGGGATGAGTTCCGTGCCGGGAAGCAGAGAAAATAGGCCAGCTTCAAAGGAATGAGAAAATAAGTGTGTTTAAAGCATTTCTGGAGATAAAGGCAAGGAGAGACACCGTGAAGCAAGAACATGACACCCTGAAAAACAGACAGCAGGTGGATCTGAAGGGAAGGAGGCAGAGCCAGAGAAATTAGGCAAAATAAAGCCATGAAGAAAACGAGAAAGAAGAGATGGAGGAGCTGACAGGTAGTGCGAATTCCAGATTGCGGGGAGGCCTCCAGCAGCCAAGAGGCAGGCACAGCATCAGCGTCCGGAAGTGGGGGTCCTGGCAGAGAGGTGGGCGGGGGGACGTGCAAAGCCTGATGGCTGAGAACGTTCCAGGCCCGACGAGAGACGGCAGGCAGATGGAGGAGCCAGGCTCCGAGCAGAAGCAGTAAAAACAAATCCCCTGTAGACACATCGCGCCACGTGTTGGTGACTGCAATTCAGAGAAAAATCTTTGCTGTCACCAGAGAGGGAAAAGCAGGCATTTCCAGACGCTGCTGGGTGTTTCTCAGACATCACTGAGAGACTGTCTGGAGGATCATTTGGCGTAGCAGGCAAAATCCCTTTGCAAAAGCTCCACCCGCCCGTGTAGTTGCACTCGCCCTTTTGGAAATCTGCTCTAGGAAGTCATCATGACTGTGTCTGAACAGGGAATTCAGTCCAGTTTTCAAAGGCCAAAAAAGGAAGAAAAGGAGAAATTGAGATCATTTCTAAACACACGGACATAAGCGACGGTGCTAGTCGCAAGCTAAATGTGACCCAGACGTTAAAAAGTCCCCACAACAACTATGTTTTAATGGCGTGGAAAGAACAAAAATGTTAACGAAGAAAAAGCATTCCAGGACTGTCTGGGTGCTGTTCACTCTCGCTGCCTCTGTGTGTGCATGTGAGTACACAAGTGCATGTGAGTACACGAGTGCGTGTGTGCAAGTGTGCACGTGTGGATCTGCGTGGCACCTCGTTGACTATCTCCAGATGGCAAGCGCTCCGTGACTTCCTGGAGTTTTTCTGTTTCATGTCTGTGTGTCTCCTGTCCTGTCTAAGTTGATCCACACTGCGTGGGTGTAACAAGCACCTCCCTCCCCCACTGACTGAGGCTGCCCCGGCTGGACACACTGACAGCCCCAGGAGCCCAGGCTTCTGATCCTGGAGACCCTGGCTCTGTCCTGGCTCCCTGGTGACAGGGACAGGTCCTGTGCCCAATTTCAGTCTCAGTTTTCTCATGTGTGTGTGTGTGTGTGTGTGTGTGTACCTGAAGGTCCTGACCACTCCCTGGGGGCAGTGGGGAGCATTCCAGGGGACAAGCTGTGTGACATGTTGGGCTCAGGGTCAGCTCATCACAGGCAGGAGAAAATGAGGCCTCATTTAAAAAACCAACCACGTGTCCGAGCAGGCTGTGCCCCAGGTCCTGCCCTCCTCTGTCCTATAGGGAGATCTGTTGCCCAGAGTAGCAGGGAGGAGGCCCTGAGATGAAAAGAAGAGGGACCTGGCCAAAAAAGAGCACCAAGAAGACTCCCTGGGAGCAGACGCTGTGCTGGGCGCAGGGTTCAGGTTCTGTGTGCTCTAGCAGTGTTGATTGGAGAGCCCGGAGCAGACGTTTCTCAAGATGCACAGGCAGGTGGGTTACACCTCAGTATGGCAGCTGGCACCCATGAGCCCCAGACCGCACAGGGCCTCTGAGCCCTTCCCAAGCAGGAACTGAGGTGTACACTGCCAAGGCCTGGCAGTCAGGAGCGCCCCCTGGGGAGCTGGGAGGTTCACACCCCACAAAAGCCCAGCAGGAGCATGCTGTGTGCTGTTTCCGGAGCGTATGTTGCCTCGGTGGGTGCTGGCCCTGCGGCTCAGCATGTGGTGGGCACTGTTATCCACGCTGGGCGTTCTCCTACCAGGGCTGAGGCCAGGTTCAGGCAGGGCAGCTACTGTCTACCTGGAAGCCACAGAACAGTGGAAGCTTAGGCTAAGCAAGTCCAGGGCTGCCGTCTCTGGCAACAGGAAGCCCAGGGGAAGGCTGTAGAGAGGTGCTGGGGCTCAGAGATGCTGTGGAGGCCAAGACTTCCTCATTCCAGCATCATAGTGGCTATGTTTGTTCCTTTCAGCCAGGCAACTTCTGTGGCTGCCACGTGGCGTCTGTGGTCTGGGCTGGGAGCAGGAGTAGGTGGAGGGCTGAGGTCCACGGGTAGCCTCTGTCCTCACAGTACACGACTGATGTGATGCGGATCTCATGAGGAAGTTAGGGACCAACCTCTGGAGCTAGGGACCTCTGGAGGGGAGCTCACTGGGGTTGTGGGTGAACCATGTCTTTGTGCAAGGGAGGCAGAGGCGGCTGATGCAGAGGGTGGAGTGACCCGAGGATAAGCATAGGCTGGAGGCACAGCACAAGGCAGGCTAAGCCTGAAGGTGCCACGGGGGCGGGCACACAGGTGCTGCTTGGTGGCGAGTGGCCCTCTGGCCCTTGATCTGCTCTGCAAGACTGATTTTGGAGCTCTGGGCTCCAGAGTGATGACCACGGAAGCATATGCTATTCTGAGGGACCGAGGCAGTGGCACTTTATCATGGCAGTCACAGGATGCTTGTATCTGTCCTTCCCGGAAGCCCTGCCCATTGACTTCCTGTAGTCCCAGTTGTGTCTCATAGTCACCCCAGCTGCTGGCGAGGCTGCCACATGCCAGCTCTGCTGGCCAACCCGGTGTCACCTTTAGATACTTTGAGTCTGGGTAATGAGAGCCGGGCATTGTGGGTCCTGGATAAGCAAACAGTGGCACTAGCCACATGACAGGGGCTAAGGAGCCTTTTGAGAAGAAGAGGGGACCACAGCGTTGTCCCACAGAGGCCTGGAGGGGTTGCTTTCCTGACCCCCTCCCAGAACCAGTAGATGCTGGTCAGGCATGGACGCTTGGCCCAGGCCTCTGGCATGCCTCTCTGGAAAGATGCCCATTGCCTCATGAAGGTCAGGAAGGGAGGGGTCTGGCCCCTGACTCTCATCCCAGTATTCATAGCAACTTTCTGCCCTGCTCCTTGCTGGCCCACCTGCAGCTCCTGAGTAAGTGGCACTCCATCCCTAGCCAATTTTAGTCTTGGGGGCTCTCTCTGTGCGCTGACCCCCAGGGCTCCAGCACTGGCCCTGTTAGGGTAAAGACCCTCCTGGACATCCAGGAAACGTCCACATGATTTAGTTCTCCTGTAGTGTGGGCTCCACAGGGCCTGTAGATCAACTTGGGATTCTTACCATGAGGAGTAGGGTCACCATGGCCATTTCCAAGGAAGGACATAGATTCTTCTTATGGCCATTCTCTCAGCGGATCTTTGTACACCCCAGCATGCTTAGAGGAGCCCCAAGGGAGACAAAAGGATCCCAAGAACACTCAGAGCTGTTAGCACTGAAGAGCTAACAGCCACTGAAGAGCCGCAATGAAGGCCAGCTGCAGAAATGAACACCTGCTAGAGTCAGCCACCCGTGTCAGGCATAGGTGTCACTCAGGGCCCAGGCTCTGGCTGTGCCACCTGTGGGCATCCAGCACTGCCTGGTGGCATTTAGTGGCATCAGCCCGCCAGCAGAGCGGCCCTCTGCCCACTCACGATTGCCATCCCAGGTGAGCCACAGAGCCCTCAGGTGACTGGCAGGGCTGCTGGGTGCAGTCCCAAGTGGCAGCAGTGTGAGGGGCTATTCAGCACCATGGACAGAGGGGCCGAGCGGCTCTAGCAGGGCAGACAGGACACAGCTTCCACCCTAGCAGGCTGGCCCGTCCTCCTGGGCCTAGCGTGAGGATAGCAACTCAAGATGGCCTGTGCTGGGACCATGACAGGGGCCAGGGCTGACGCCTCCCAGGCTCTGGCAGCTGAGTGTTGTCTGTGTGTGAAGGCCAAGTTGGGGTGCCCAGAACTGCCAGGGCTTCCAAGGGTCATGGCAGTAAAGTGGGATGGGACGGGTCTTCCCCCCAGTGGCAGCTCCCTGTCTAGAGGTCCTCCCTGAGCAGGGTCTCTGGGGAATCTGTCTCAATATTCTGGGGTGGACACAGATCCATGGGAGCAGTGGCTGGGGAGAAAGGTCCTGCACTCTTCTCCCACCTCTGTGGGCCACTGGTTCCTCTCAGCTGTTCCATTTTCCGTGATGCCACCAGGGCAGGGATCGGGAAGGTCACCTTGCCAACCAGGAGCAGGTACGGCTGCGAGGAGGACATTGACAGAGGACAGAATGTGCGGGGAGGTTGGCAGAGCTGCTGAGCAGGCGAGAGAGTCCCTGCAGCCTTTGGTAAAGGCTGCAGTTTTTGGATGTAGGGTCAGGGTTTGTAGGTGTCTGCTGGCCTTATGCAAATGGTTCTACCCGGTGCAACACAGCGACAGGAATGAGAAAGATAGGCAAGAAGAGGAAAATCTAGGCTAGTTGGTCGCTAGTCTGCCTGATGGGCAAGACTAACTCAATGACGGACTGTTTATTTATACTTTTGCAAAACTTGTAACATGTGACACGAGGTTGCCTAGCGACCAATAGCCGGCCTGAACCAGACAGGATGTTTATCTCAGGAGTGAGGTAGCTCCTTTGCTTTAGGTCAGTGGCTCTCAACCTTTCTAAGGCTGTGACCCCGCGCCATACAGTTCCTCATGTTGCGGTGACCCCAAACCAAAAAATCATTTTGGTGGCTACTTCAAAACTGTAATTTTGCTATAGTTATGATTTGGATAGCTATTAAATTATGTGTTGAGAAATATTTATTACTGATTCCAATAAATAACATTTCACCGTGGCATAGCATGGGTTTAAATATGCATTTTCCGATGGCTTTAAGCGACCCCCTGTGTTTTGGTTGTTCGACCCCTGCTGGGGTGGCGACCCACAGGTTGAGAGCCGCTGTTGTAGGTGCTAAGGTTCAGTCCCACCTACACATACTTGACCAATTTCCTGGCTTCCTGCGGCTGGCCCACTCAGGCTGAAGGCTTCAGGGCTGAGGGCTCTGGGAGAGCCCATTGTCACTTAAGTCACCCCCCGAGGATCTTGTATCCAACACAGGCATATTCTGAGCTCATTAGCGACCGCATTGCATTCGAGGCTTTTCCCGGGGGGCCTGGCGTACCCTCCTCCCCAGTGCCCAGCCGTCGGAGCACACAGGGGCAGTTGTTGCGCCCGTGATGAAGGTTAAGGTACAAGGTGCTCAGGTGATGGCCAGGGTTGTGCTTTTGGGCTGGAAAACTCAGCGCTTGGAGGAGCAAGACAGAGCGCAGGCTGGGGGAGCAAAGCGGCCCCAGGACAGCATCAGGCCCTGTACTAAGGCTTATGAGTGGATTGGAGGGTGGCAGGCAGGCTTTAGGTCCTCCCCTACGCAGCCTCAGGCCGTTGGTGGCCATGGAGAGCAGCCCCTTCCAGCCTCTTCTGAGGGCAGCCTAGGTGCTGTCCCCCTGCTGCCAGATCCCATCCATCTTCCTGGTCCCTCTTCCTTCCCAGGAAGGACGGATCAATGGAGGCAGGAGGGCCCTGTGCCTGCAGTCCAGGCTTCCGCCTGAAATATTTAAACACCCGGCACTGCTGGCCCAAGTGCAGTCACATGTGAAATCATGAAGGATTTCTGATGTCTGGGTTCTGCTCAGCCCCACAGGAAATGGATGGCTTTCAGGGATGCAGGAGGCAGCCTCTCGCTAATGATGACCGCCCAGGGCGCTTGCTGTGACCAGCCAACAGCTTCATCTGTGGGAGAGGCCAGAGCTCCATCCAGGTGCCTGGGGAGAAACTAAGTTCCCGGGCAGTGGGCCCCAGGTGCAGGCTGTCCTGGAGACAGGGGTGCAGGAGCAGTGCCACGCCCTGCCAAGCCCAGTGATGTCAGCCCCCAAGTTGTACTGGAGGTGAGGCTTTCCCACCGCAGGGTGAGGCTTTCCCACTGCACCTGCACAAAACCTCCCCACCCTCTCATGCTGTGGTGCCTTGGTGCTGGGCTCCCTGCAAAGTCCTGCCATGATCTCGGATCCCAGCAGCCTCCTCCCAGCCTCAGAGCGGCCCTGCTCCCACACCCTCATCCCGTGGTCTCAGCCCTGCCCAGGTTCCTTGAGCCCCCAAATGCAGGTGTCACCTCAAAATTCAAGTGTTCTTGTCTCTCCTACCAGCCCTGGTCTTCAGGCCCCACAGGAGGAGTGTCATGGCGGAAGGACATGGAAAATCAAAACTTCCTTGCTCATGGTGGCCAGGAGGAAGAGCAAGACCATGCCAGAGAGCAGGGGGCCAGGGATTCCCTGACAGACTCCATGCCCATTGTGTAATGGCACAGCATGGCTTTCCTGGCACTGCATAGCGCGTTAGCAGGTGCCGGGCTGAAAACAATGTAGGTTTACCATCTGCACACCTGGAGGTGAGCAGTCTGCCGGGTATGGAGAGGGCTGGTTCTCTTGGCTGCTGGAGGGGAGGAGCCATTTCTGTGCCTTTTCTGGAAGCTTCCGCAGCACTGCATTTGTAGTTCTAATGACTCTAACTTCTGCGGCTGTCATCTCTGTCCCTCCTCCCTTTCCCTGGAGGAACCCCATGGTGACTAAGGTGAGTGCCAGCTTGACTGCTTGGGGTCTGCCCAAGGGATGGGGAGCACATGTTTCTGGGCATGCGTAGGTGACCATGGAGGTGTGCTCCTGGGCACCCCATCTGGGCCTGGCCCCTTCCCCTCTGGTGTGGTTTTGCTCTTCCTCCTGACCACCGTGGGCAAAGCGTCTTTGGTTTTCTATCTCCTTCCACCATGGCGCTCTTGTCATGGAACCCACAGACCAGGGACTGAATCCAGCGAAACTGTGAGCCAGGTTCAACCTCTCTGCTTTGAACTGTGGGTGTCAGATGCTGTATCCCAGGGATGGGACAGCAGAGAGGAGCTCTGGGATGACCCTGGGCTCACCGGGATGATCAGGGACCCCATCTCCACGCCCTTAACTTGATCACATCTAAAAATTCCCTTGTGTCTTGCAGGGTCCTACTTTCTCAGGTCCTGGGATGAAGGTGCAGGGACTTAGGGAGCTCGTTGCGTGCTGGGTTGCAGAGGAGCAGCCAAAGCAGAGACAGAGAGCCCCTCCTCCTCGGACTCCCGCCTCCCCGTGGCATATTTCTCTGGGCTCCTCCTCCTGTGGGGTGGCCCTTGTCCGCCCCTGGAGCCTCCTGCCACTCCAGTCTAGCTGTAGATCCTCAACCTCACCGTGGCGTGATGGGAATCTGGACTGTCCATCTCATTTGCTTTGGAATGAAGAGCAGTGAGAGCAGATGTATCCTCGAGCCGGGCACTTCGGGTGGGTGACACCAAGCTCCTGGCTCTGGGACCTCCGCACCTCAGGGTGCCCGGACCGGGTCTGTGCCCTGAGCCCACCGTCTGGGCGCTGGGCCGGGCAGCAGCCTCCTTCGTCTTCCCTTCGTTTCCACACTGGGAGTTTCCTTGACATTTTCCTGGGATTCTTTCCTGGTGTGAGAAATATGGAATCGATAACTCCGAGTCAGCCCAAGCCACTGTTTAAACAAATCTCTCCTCTTCCCTGCCTGAGTTAGAGCAGCTCTTCCGGTGCCCACCCCGACTCTGAGCGATTCCCACGGGGGCCTCGCTGGGCTTCTCACCTTCCGTCTGTCTCCATGCTCACGTGTGTGCACCTGCCACGTGCGTCTCCATGCTCACGTGTGTGCACCTGCCACGTGCGTCACCTGCTCTGTGAGGTCCATGTGACGTCTTTGCAGACCGGCCTTTCTGAGCCTCAGTGAGCCTCTCATCCTGCAGGAGAATCACTGGCCCCATTTTTATCATGAAGAAACTGAGCCACAGAGTATTTACGTGCCCTGCCTGAGGGCACTCAGCACCAGGTGATAGGGCCAGGGTGGAGGCCCAGGCCCTGTGACGCAGCTGTGCTGGGCCTCCCCAGCCACCTCCCACGTGTCTGTGCTGGGAGCCTCCCGCGTCCTCCTTCCAGGGTCTGAGATTTGTCGCTCTGGTTCTGGAGCCGACACTCTTCAGTGGGACTGGACGGCCATGCTCCTGACGCCTCCTGCGCAGCTCAGTGAGCGGCCCGCAGCAGCGCTGCTCTCCGAGGCGTCCGAGGCCTGACTCTTTTTCCCCCTCAGTCTGCAGCACTTTTTTTTGCTTGTACTACGGATCCAATCCAGGGCTTTCCCGCTGAAGTGCACCCCGGCCTTTGAGTGATTATTTTGATACATGTCCTCTCTCAGTTGCAAGGTGGCCCTGCTGGGCTTGACCTCCTGCTTCAGCCTCTCACAGTGCTGCACCTCAGAGGGAGAGCAGCTAGACTTCAGGCCCTTCCCCCAGCACCTGCCTGGCCCATGTCCCTGCAGGACAGCTCTGTTCTGGGCCTCAGAAGTCAAAGCCAGGATCAGAATTTACGTGATGAATGAATTTGACTTGTCTCAGACTGTTTGGGGGCTACCTCCAAGGAGCCCAGGTTCCGGGCTCTTTGGTAGCGCCCTCGCTTGGCCTTGGAGGGAACTGAATGAATGAATGGGATTGGCTGAGGAAGCGAGAACCCAGCCAGGCGAGCAGGCCCTGTCTGCCAGGTCTGCCCCTGGGCCTCGAAGCTGTTCTCGGTGAAGCAGGGTTTAGGGGCCTCTTTTGTCTGTGAGAGACTGGGGCCTGAGCCCAGGGCCTTCACATGGGGCTGTAGCCCCAGACTTTTTCAATTTAGAGACGGGGTCTGTGCAGCAAAGCTCAAGTTTGCGATCCTCCTGCTCCAGCCTGCTGGAGCAGCACCGTGCTCTCTCACCATGCTCGGCTGGCTGCCGCAGGTTTGAATCCTGGTTTCCTGGCCTGTCAGCCCGATGGAGAGAAACAGTTAAAAGCAAAACTCAAATAAATAAATGAGGCAAAATTAAAAAAATGGTTCTAAGGACAAGGCCCTTAAGCCTATTCCCTGGAAGACTATTAGCTGGCCCTGCCGAAACAGCCCAGCCTACCTCCCAAGGTCAAGACCGGTGCAGGTGAGTGTGCTCAGACCCACGGCCTTGTGCAGCCTGGTGAGCAGCCCTGCAGGACGCCAGGGACGGGGGCACTGCCACCTCCCGGCCACCGGCTCTGTGCTGTCCTGGCGGCCAGTGATGTCCTTTCCAGTTCCGCCTTAGCTGCCCATGTGTTCCAGGCGTTTTTCGTGTCTCCCTTCACATTCCTGGGCCCGGTACTGTGCAGGGCTTGAGTGAAGTCACCCTGGTGCATGAGGTCTGCAGCTCTGCACCCGCTCACGGCCGAGCTAGGTGCTCGGTCACCAGCCTATGTGGACTGAGAGCCCAAGAATTGTCTGGAGGTGGCAACTGGTCAGGGTGTTTTCTGTGTCAGCTCAGGGGAATCTAAGTTGCTAAGCGTTACAGAAAGCTCCTTCTCTAGCCACTCTGCCTTCCAACATCATTAGGAAAAAAACGCCCTTGAAACCTCCTATTCAAGCCTAGGACCCAATGCGAGTTGTCCCTTCCCTCTGTCCCTCTGCATTTTGCCGTCCTGGGCATCAGCACCTTTCTCATTGCCTGGGAGCTCCTAGAGAAGTGGTAGCAGACACCAGGTGGTTTACCCCAAGTCCCCTAGCCATTCTGGGCTCGGGACATGGTGACTGCTTAACTGGTGCCAGTGAATGGACATCACTCTGCGCTTTACCCCTCTCCATCAGTGGCTTCTGCTGACTGTAGGTTTAGAAGCCCGAGCATGGTCCTTCTGGCCCCTGGCCGTGGCCACCCTGTGTGTGCTCTCTGCAGCCAGCACCCAGCCCCCCTTGCCTGTGCCTATGCAGACAGAGGCCTGGAGCTTGAGGTGGGGATTGATTTCCGGCTGGGTGATTTAGGCTGCAATTGATTTCTAAGGTAGAGGCTTTGCGCTTAATGAAGTGAGGGCTGCGGGCTCCAGCGAAGACGGGACTGCCAGCAAGGACAATTACCCTTCTGGTGACAGCTTCTCTGCTTTTAAAATACATATAATGCAATGAAAATAACTCGGTGGGCAGGGCGCGGCGAGCTGCAGGCAGATGCTGAGGGGTGGGCGGTGGGCAAAGCCGTGTGTGGCTGTTATTAGTTTTTCTCGAAGCTTGGGAGGCTCATACAGGGCTGGCTCAGAAGAAAGATGCATGCGCAAGTCCACAAGAGGAAGCTGAAGAGCCACGCTGCTTGCGGTGGAGTCTAGGAGAGCTCGCACAGCTGAGGTGTGCCCCGGGTCTGCGGAGTTTCCTGGAGGTGGGGGCATTAGCAGCTCCCCCAGGGTCCCCAGGTCTGCAGGCAGCTGTCCTCAGCTGTTGTCCTGGCATCTCTGGACCTCCGTGTGGTACAGGGCTTGACGAACAGTGCTGCAGTTCTGCCTTCAGGAGCATGGGAGGGAAAGCTGTGGTCAGCGCCGCCTCCGATCCGCAGAAGCCTCCTGTCCTTTGGACACGGCCTTAAGTGACCAATCTTCCCTGTGACCTGGTTTCCTGAGGCTCCATGCTGAAGCTTGGATAGTCCCACAGCCCAGGGGAATCTTTGGTTGTGGGCAACCTGGACAGGGGGTCCCCTCACGCATGGCAATGCGGGGGAGCCGAAAGCAGCTCCTCAAATGCACACACAGCAGCTAGCATTCCCTGAACAGCAGCCCCCAGTATAGAGGGCTTGGCCTGGGCAGGGCTGGGTGGCTCAGAGAGCAGGGAGTCTGGGTTCACCTGAGACTGGCCAGAGAGGTGTGCGGAGCATTACGAGGTGTTCACACGGCACTGGCATCAGGGTCCAGGACACCTGTGACCACACCGGCAACAGGGACGAGAGCTCTAAGTCCCGAGTCGTGCCTTAGTGTCATCGACCTCTTTTGGCACTTGGAGGATTCTCTTTGGAGCCAGGTCCTGCGCTGGCCCCCTATGGCTTCATCTGACTTCAAGGAAGTCAGGAACACTGGTGACTCCTCCTGTCCCTGCTGCTGGCCATGAGACTGTCAGAGGAGCATCTGACCTCAAGCCACTGCTGGCGTGGCCCCATATGTGCTAGCAATGGGCTGGAGGGGCAGGGGACAAATTCTTCAATACAAATGAGCAGCTCTGATGCGGAGAGTGCAGAGGAGCCAAAGGTGTGGCTCCAGCCCCGAGCGCGCTGTCAGTGGCTAACGCTTGCTGGGAGAAGCGGACACAGGACAGGAAGTTGAGAAACCCCTGGGCAGAGCAACCCGGCTGTCCATGCCTCGTGCTTTTTACAGAAGAGGGGACCGTGAGGCAGAACTCTACAGCCATCCTTACCGTAGTCCTTAGCCTGAGAGGGCTGAACCCCATCCCACGGCTGTCGGGGGGCAGTGTGTGGGTCTCCATAGGGGGCTGTGGGTGTGATGGGCTGGACAAGTGCATTTCTCATGGGCAGCTGTGGTTACGGGGCCAGGTGCCCCCTAACCCGGCCATAGGGCAGGGTTTGCTCTTGGCCTTGGGTGGGCTGGGCTTGTCTCTTGAGCTATTTGCCATCTTTCCTTGGTATCGTGTTCTCCACCCCTTCTCCTTGGCAAGGGGCTCGGGGGGGGGGCTTGCGGTTCGCACTGGATGTATGGACTGCGCCTACCGCCCACTCTTCACAGTGAGTACCCAGGATGGAAGAGTCTGGGGACGGCTGAGGACACTGGAGGAGCTGCTCCAATTGGAGGCCTAATTAATGCTTGTTTTATGATGTTCCAGGGAATGATCACTCAATAAGACAATGCAAATGGAATTTTTAAAAAGCATATGTTCAATTTAAACAGTGGCGCAAACGCGTTTGCTGCGAAGTAGCCTGCTAGAAGATGTTATTGTAAGGCGTGCTGTTCCTCTTCGTGTAGTCTGTGTCCTTAATTGT
Organism: Myocastor coypus; assembly: GCA_004027025.1. Lineage (NCBI taxonomy): Eukaryota > Metazoa > Chordata > Mammalia > Rodentia > Myocastoridae > Myocastor > Myocastor coypus. The sequence goes on along the minus strand of PVJA010005310.1, from coordinate 50,543 downwards.
GGATAGATGTGATAGAGTGCTGGGCTCAGACCGCCTGCAGGACTTGGGGTTGGTGGGGAGGAGCCTTCAGGCAGGGCTGCTGCTCCGATGCCCTGTCCTGGGGGAGGCTCGGAGCCCCGCCTGCTCCAAAGCCCCCTGCACTTTTGCAGGAAGCAGGGCCTGGCCTGCTGGGTGTGGGGTCTCCCTGGTGCAGCCTAGGATGTCAGGCGCTTTGGCTGGGTGGGGACCAGGCACCAGGGGAGGGGAGCTCTGTGCACCTCTTTGCTGTGGGGAGAGCAGAGCTGGTTTTCTATGAGGTTTTGGAGAATATAGTACTCTAGTCTCCAGCTGCTGCAGTAACCAGTACTGAGGACTTAGTCATCTAAAAGATTGCAAATTTATCACCTTAGGGTTTCGGAGGCAGGAAGTCCACAGCAGGTCTGTGGGGCTGAAGTCAGGTGTGACGGGGCTGGCCTCTTCTTGAACGTCCAGGGCAGGATTCCTCTCCTTTTCTTCCATGTGCTCCAGGCTGCCTGTGGCTGTGGCCTGGCTTCTTCCTCCATCTTTGGAGCCACGGCTGGCCACGCTGCCCTTTCTGCAGTCCTGACCCTCATTCACTCTACTGTTGTGGCCCCTGTGATTGCCAGGTCCCCCACGAAGCCCAGGATAGCTTGCCTCTCCCAGAGTCAGCTGATCAGTGGTCACTGTTTTCCGTCTACAACCTGGGCCCTTTTGTCTGGTTGCTTGCTTTTAATGATTCTTGAGTTTTTGCAAAGGGGAGGTAGGGAGGAGCTGCAGCCTGGGCACCGAGCTTTGCCCCTGTGAGTGGCCCGCTCACCACTCACCGCTGGGCTGCAGGGAGTGCCCTCCAGGCAGGAGTGAAGTCCTTGTCCTCAGGGCTCCGAGGAGACGGAACAAGGAACACTGCAACCTGACGTGGCTGTGCAGGCATCATTTCAGACTTGGTGCAAATGGCCACACAATGCTGCCCGAGTGGGGTGTGTTCTAGGGACAGGGCCACTCTGCTCCATACCGTTGCTCTGTGGCTTGCATTTGGAACCCATCCAGGAGCTTCCCTTTGATGGGTCTTGACCAAAGCCCACGGAAATTCCTATCAAGATAGAAAGCACAGCCAGCACCTTATCCATCACCTCCCACCAGGTCTCTAGGCACACCTTGGAGTTGCTAGGCAGATTCCCTCCTCTGCGGCGAAATGCCTGCAAGCATCAGCTCAGTGGAGGAAAAGGTTTTGGATCAGGGGTCCCGGGGGTTCAGCCCATGGTCCACTGAGTCCACTGCTGCTGGTTGGTGTTGAGGCAAAAATATCACAGCGGCTGGAGTTGGGGGAGGAAAGGTGCTCACCTCATGGTGTCCAGATCCTGAAGAGAGAGAAAGACCAAAGGAAAGGGGTTGGGGACAAGGCGCTGGTCCCAAAGCCACACACTCTGATCCATTTCTTTCCATTAGGCCCTGTATTCTCCTGGATCCCATATTCTACTAGATTGCATGTATTTCTGTTATCTTCCAAAAGCACATCAAGTCATGCCCAGCAATGACTCCCCTGAGGACATCAAAGTCCTGAGAATCCAGTCACCTCCTGAAAGCCCACCCCATGCAAACTTCTAAGCTTCCAGTGCATGACCCATGGAGGCATTTGAGATTCAAATAATAATTTTAAGATCAGAGATTTATTTCAGATGTTCTTGAGCTTTATGGAAACAGAACCATCTAGCCTGCGCCTCGGGGCTCTTGACCCTGGCTGCCCATCATCATGCCTTGAGAGCTAGTCTGTTGTTGGCGTAACAACAGTACCAAGTCCCTCCCTTCTGCAGCCCAGGCGTCCTCCGCGGTACGAATAGGCCCAGTACCTACGCCCACTCTCTTGTGGGTGGTGCAATTTGGGGCTCTGACCGCTTTTAATTTGTTATGAATGAAGGCGCTGTCTTCATTCTTCTCTTGTTCTGTGTTTGAAAGCCGGCAGAATTTGCTTGGCCCCTGGTGCCTCATATGTGAGCTCGCTGGCTTGTGCAAAGAGCCACGGCACAGGGTCTGCGCCGTGCCACTCTGCTGGGGGACCTTGTGCCATGACACGTGGTCCCAGCTTCAGAACACGCCTGTGTCTGATGCTCTGTTCTGCTGCCTGCTGTTTTCTGTGCCCTGCTGGGATGAGGGGGCAGCTACTGGGGACCCATCTGCAGGGCAGACGGCAGTGTCACAGATCCCGGCACCCTGCTCCAGTCACCTGCACCCTTTTTGTCTCTTCCCTTAGCTCTGGGGCTCGAGCCGGTGTTTGTTTATGTATTTATGAGCCCTCGAATTGCAGCTTTTGGCACGCTATTTACTTAACAATATAACAGTAATTGTGGGATAATTGTGCTACGATGAAGGAACAGCCAGGGTCCGTGCAGTAAGTGGGTAATAAAAACTGGGGTTTATGGGCTCTGCTACTGTGGAGATTTATAGCCTTAATATTGCGTTATGTAACTAATTGTTTCCAATTCCACATGGCCCAGAGTTCTCACGGAGACCCTCAGCCAGTGGATGGTGGTTGGGAAGTTGGCAGAAAGATCAATGGTGGGCTTTTCTATTGCTCTCCCCACAACCAGTACCCGTGGCTTCAAACCTCCTTCATCTTGGAAGCCAAAGAGCTCCTGCTGCACCTTCCTGCTCCTCCGGATGCTGCGTCCATTAGCAGCAGACCACAGGGTGTCTGGAGGGCTGTCTGAGGGCAGCTGAGGAGCAGTGCCTGCCGGGCTGCTGATTTCCTGCAGACCCTGGTGGGTCCTGGGGCTCTGCAAGGAGCTGCGTGTCCTTAAAGGGCTTCTGGTGACAGATCATCCATTCTGGGCTGCTGTCAGTGCTGGAAGCAGCTCGAGGCCACACTGAAAGCAGGATGTAGTCCAGAGGGGGGAACGAGGCAGGCCTGCTGCCACCAGGAGCTGGCTTCAGGGTCACACAAGGATAGTCGACACCTCTGTCCTCTCTAGGGTCAGCTTCTGCTTCTCCCGGGGTGCATGGGTGAACTTACAGACTGAAGCAGGGAAAATATGGGGTCAGTCCAGGGCAAAGCAGCGCCCAGGGAATTATGGGCTGCGCACAGGGCAGAAGACTGGCCCGTGCGCGCATGCGTGTGTGCGCGCATGCGTGCCTGTTTGGGTGGGTGCACGTGTGCGGCTCCAGCCAAACCAAACGTGTGAATCCCACTGGGCAACAGCACTAATGGATTCTAAGCCAATTGATCGAATAAAATCAGAGCACCTCTACTGAAACGAATAAGGAAACGAATGAATGAACAAACTGGGAAGGAGAAAAGCTCCTCCGGCCCTGGAGTCCCACCTAGACGAAAGGTTCAGGGAGTCGGGAGCGGGTGCCGCAGCTGACAGTTCAACCATTGTGGTGGATTAACTCACGCGCACCTCGGGCCGCCCGATCGAGTTTGGTCAGCATGGTTCCAGGTGTGGCGTCCACCTGAGGATCGCTGCTTCCCTGGTACAGACTTGCCAGGGGAGGGGCTCGGGTCCTCAGGGTGGCTGAGGAGGGCTGCTGTTCCCCTGAGCGTTGCCTCCTGGCTCAGGCACAGCCCCCTCAGCTGCTGGCACAGATCTTTCATCCTGCTGGCGCAGACCTTCCAGCCCCCACCACCGATCTTCAGTCCAGTGTGGATCCTTGATGCAGACTTGCCTGGGCTATTGCCATGGGCTCCCGGCCTCCAGCTGGACTGCTGTGGAATGCTACCGTGGGATCCAGGTGCTTGTGCTGGATGCTTGGGGTCTCTAACACGTAGACTGACCTCTTCTCATCTGCATTTGATGTTTTGGATGAATATCATGAAATAATCCTAAAAATTGCGGGTCCTGTATTGAATCGATTCCCTTAAGCCACTCACCACAACAGCAGTGAGTAGGATAGCAACAGGGGCATTTCTCCACAAATTGTTTATTAATTGTGGAAATGAAATGAGTGGGGTTACAGTGCAGAGAGCTAGGAACAGAGGCCTAACTGGGAGATCCAAGCTTGATCCAGCATTGAGCAGAATGCACCCCATACAGGACCCCGTGGGGGCGACGTGTTGTGCCAAGGGCAGAGAGATCAAGGGGTGTGTGATCCCGGGTCGGATGCCTGGGCATGCGGGGCAACATGAGGAGGAGGGGCTGATCGGCTTTGGGTTTGCAATCTCGATGCTCCCGGGAGGATATCTTTACCTTTAGGGCCTGGAGGAGGGTGGGCCGCTGAGAGCAGCACCAGTGCAGGCTGTGAGCAAACCTCTGCTGGGCTGCTACGAGGGAGGTCCTTGTCCCCTCTGTGCAGCCTTCCTGCAGGGTTGGTGTCAGGGTCACTGTGAAGGCCTGGACAGAGGGAGCTGCCAGGGAGTTTCTGCATGTGAGCGGCCTGGGCTCAGGAGGAGCGTGCCCAAGGCCCCTGGGCCCTTGGGAGCAGCCCAAGGATCAGACCCGAGACGCCTGGCTGCAGTGAGCAGGATGTGCCGAGCTGGATCCGGCCTGCCCCACATTGCGGCAGGTGTGCGTGCAGCCTCTGGGGGCATCCAGCAGTCCAAGCAGGCGTTTTGGGGAAGGCGGCCTTGGAAACTGCCCAAGAGCAGGGCCTCCTGCCTAGCAGAGAAGCGAGGCACATCTGACACACAGGCTTAAGCACCGCTCAAGCACAGCTTCTCTTGTGGGCATGAAAAACCCAAATGTAAATAGGGACCACAGCAAAAGGTAACAGGAAGCAGAGCCTCTGCACATGGGAAGGGACCCAGCGTCGGAGTGGGGGGCCCTCGGCTGAAGAGGAAGGGAGCTGACGAGGAGTAGGAGGTGTCCTGAGCACGCGCCGCCCCTCCGGGAAAGGGAGCATTCTGCACTGCAGTCGTGGGCTAATAAGGAATAGCAAGAAGGGAAAAGAGGAGCAAGGAGTCCACGTGTGGCCCACTGCATCTGCTGGGGCTGCTCAGTGTTCCATTCTGAGCAGCCCCCGGCACCAACTCTCCTTCCTTCCCATTTCCCTTCCTGCACTGGGGGAAGCAGGAGGCATCGGGGTCCCTGACAGCGTCCTAGGCAGCAGGCAGGTGGCAGAGCCCTGGGGCTGTGTCCGGGTGTTAGTAGACCTCTACGGAGCAGCTCTCCATGTACCCCTGTGGCCATGGGGAGCAACTAATCGTTTGCAATTCTCTTTCTTGCTTACCTCTTCTTTCCTTTTAAGGACCCTCAGCATGGATGGCTTGGCAACCTCCAAATGTCACCAAAAGCAGAGACTGGAGAGGCTTCTTGGGAGGCTGGGAGGAAAGCAAGTTCGGGAGGGAGGCAGCAGCCCAGGCGGGGAGGCCTCACTGGGTCTGGGAGGGAAATGCCAGGGACAAACTCAGTGGCCTCGTCAGCAGAACGGATGAGGAAGCCATAACAGTGTCCCTGGGAGCCTGGAGGGGACTGTGATGTGAACAGACCCAGGGGAGCAGAGATGGTTAGAGAGAGGAGGAGAGTCTCTGCCTTGATCTCCCTGCACACGGCCCTTAGGGACCCACAGCGGGGCCTGCTGAGGGCTCAGCTCACGCCCAGGCCCTGCACCCTGGATGGCCATGGTTCCATTACTTCTCTGAGGAGCACAGCACCTGTTGCACTGGGCAACCCCGGGCGGTACGCTGATGTCTTGCTGGGCTGCTGGACTTGGGGCTCTCCTGTAGGACAGGCGATCTGATATGGTGAGGTGGCTGGAGCAGAATCCTGGCCATGAGTGCAGCTCAGCCCAACACCGCTGCCCGGCGAAGTCTGCATTCTTGGCACGGCTCAGACGCGACGCACACTGCTGCTTGGGGGCTGCAGGAAGCAGGTGACAGAACAGCGGCCAGCACAGGGAGTTGGCTCCTGGGACCACATGGGCTGGGAGCCTCAGGACCTGCAGTGGCCAGGCTGGAGTCCAGCAGCAGATGCTGTGGTTGCGGTGGGAAAGCCGGCGGCCTGGGGACCAGGAGGAGCCGGCACTTTCGGTCAAGTTCAAAGACAGAAGAGCCGCTGGCCAGGAGGAGCTGGGGCTCAGAAGAGGTCAACCTTCTTGTTCTACGCAGACCTTGGACAGATGGAGGAGGACCACCCTGCCACAGAGCACCATCCGCTCTGCTGATTCAGACGCTGGCCTCATCCAGAGGCACCCCTGCAGAAACACCCAGAATCGTGCATGCTCCCCAGTCTGAGCCCCGTGGCCTGGCCAAGTTGACCTTGTGCTAACCGTCATGCCCATGACCTAAATGTGTCTTGGTCACTCTGTGTGCTGCCCAGGCTCCCCCACCTGCCGAAGTGGGGACCCTGAGGGGCAGAAAGTGCCTTGCCAGGACCCCCGGTGGTGGCAGGGCTGGGGTTAGAGCCTCAATCACAGGCTCCACTTCAGCTGACGTGCTGAGATTTGGGTTCGTGGTTGGGGCCAAGCTGCTCTGTCCAGCACTCCAGTGCACCACTCAGGCCAATGAATTCTGCCTCTGGTGATGGACTTTCTGGTACTTGAAGCTGCGGTAACATTGCCTTGAACTTAGCAACCCACTTGGTGTCAGCAGCTTGCGGTCTGACGGCTGACGTCCTGCCCAGGGCTTGGTGGGTCTCACTGGCAGGTAGAGGGGTCAGCTGCTTCCTGAGGCCTCTGGGAGGCTCTGAGTCTTGCTTTGCCCTGGGACTAAAGGCTCCTGACTTCCCAGACCCATGGCTCCTCCCTCTTTCTGCAAAGCCAGGAGTCTGTGGCCTATTGCCAGGTCACTCACATGGTGCCAGGAAGTGGAGTCCAAGCACCTCCTCCTCCTTCCTGGCTGGCTGCCCTCACCATGAGGCACTCCCTGGATGTCCTCTAAGCTGACCCAGGGCTGATGCCCATCTGCCCATTCTATCCAGCTACTCCTCGGGGACGCTGGCAAGGGAGGAAGAACTGGGGCTTGGGCCTCGGCCTGCTGGGGACCCACTCTGGGTGCCAGGCCATGTCGTGGTGCCCACGGCCCTCCCACCTGGAAAAGCTCCTTCAGCAGCCACGATGCCCACCACACCAGGCACAGAGCAAGATCCTTGCTTGGAGTCTCTCTTTGCAGCTGGCAGAGGCCCACACCGGGGAGACGGTGGTGACCCCAGAAGAATCACTGTTAGTGCCCGCGGCCTCCAGCCTCCTGAGCGCTTGGAGCTTCTGGAGCAATGGTCTGGACAGGGAGCTGGAGCTGGGATTGAAGGGAAGTCTGTTACGTGTCCGCCCTTGAATCAGCTGGGTAGGCACTCGGCCGGCTGCCGTCCTCCACGCGGTGTCAGGGCCCTGCGCCCACCTCTTCCTCCTCGTCGCTGCTTTGGTCTGTGTTACCTACCACCCGGGAGCATCTAGCAGACAATGCAAAATGGCACCCAGCCTGCAGAGAGCAGGTCGGAGGAGCAGCAGAAGATTCCAGAAGCCCTTCTGACAACTGCTCCTAGCTCCCGGCTGAAGCCTCCTTGGCATCTCCATCTCCTCAGGGCCAGAACGTTCTCAGAAGCAGTCAGTTCTTTAAACCTTCTCTCTTCAATGACCCAGTCATAGGCAGCCCGGAATGCTGGAATGTCCCGGCGACTCTTACCGTCCTTTGATTAATTGGACGGTCTTAACCATTCTGCATCTCTGCTGACCTGCAGAGAGAGAGGCTGAAAATTTAACAAGAAAGGAAAATGGAATTGGACTAATTTCTTTCCCCAAGAGCTGGGAAGCGTAAGTCATTTTTTATCACTGCAGCTATTAACTCTGTTTTTTCAACACGGAAGAGCATAATAAGCCTTATATAAAGATGAACAAGGTGATCAAACAAATAGTTGAGGGACAGGAGCTGGGGATCGGGTTGGTGGGGCATGGAGGAGGCTGGGGCTGATGGCAGGTGGGAGATCTCTGTTTCTTGTCTCCAACCCACGGTGTTGGAGCCAGGGCCCTGTCCTCAGTGGGTGTCGTCCTCTGGGAGGGGGCCACCAGAAATGTTCTTCAGAACCGTCCCTTGTACAGTCACATGGAGACACATCACAGGCGCGCGCACACACACACACACACACGCACACACGCACATGCATTCCTGCTGCAAAGCTATGCAATGGGTTAGGAAGTCCCACAGCACAGGTGTCCTTCCAGGTGGCTCCTTCCATGACAGAAGCAGAGTTCTTCTTGCAGTTCCTGTCCAGCTGAGGCCCAGGAGCTGGACACACCTCCCCTCTGTGCAGGCTCCCCCCGCTCACCTGGAGGCAGAGGACACTGCAGCGCCGGGGGCTTGGGCTCACTCCTGTCTCTGCTGCCCCGTGTTCCTCCCTGAGGTCCTCAGATCTGATGTCCTAGGGCAAGGCAGGGTCCCCTGCAGACCTCTTATCTCCTGAGAGAATGAGGACTCAGGGCTCGGCCTGGCCCAAGCTGTACGTGCCGGATGTCCACAGGAACTGGAATTTCAGGTTGATGGCCCGCAGTGTCCAAGAACCCCACGCAATACTTGGGCCATAGTTATGCTAAAGCCTTCTCCATCATCTGCCTGTAATTTGGGTTGTCAACCCAGGGCTTTCTGTCCTGCTGTCAGATAATTTGGCCAAGCCAGCCTGCATGGAAACTTGGGCAGGTTTCTTAACATTTCTGTGCCTCACTTTCCTCATATTTTCAAGGGAGGAGAACATAGGATTGGCCTCCTGGGGCCAACGTAAAGGGCAGCATGAGGTCAGCTGACTCACTGTGCCATCCACACTGGCTGGGTCACTTCCTTGGGGTCATCCTCAAGCCAGGCTGCGGTGGGGAGGGGCAGAGACATCTCCACCTAGGGTTTTTCTACTCCATGATCTCAGGAAGGCCGGCCCCACCAGTGGGTCCTTTCCTAGGATAGTGGTGTGTGGTACGTTCCTCTGTGAGACGCCTGGCAGTGGTAAGCCCTGTGGTCACCAGGGAACAGCCGATGCCCCACACCGTGTGGCCCAGCCAGGATGCCAGGAGTCAAGTGTGCGCAGTGCACTTTGATTTAGGGCATTTTCATCTCACATGGGTTGTCAGTCAAGGAGTGCCTGAACTGGATGTCACAGATGTGGGTGGGCTATGCCTCTGTCGCTGGTCAGCGCCTCCAAGGAGGGGCCCTGGCTGATGGCTGACAGCCATTGGTTGGCTGGGACTGGCCCCTGTAGTGACCTGCAGCAGCTTGGGTGGTGACCTACCTGGGAAGAAGCCCTGACAACCAGGGATGGGGTGGTGCAAAGACTCTTCAAGGAAACCGAGTTGTGTCTCAGCAGTGCCAGCCTCTGACCCTGTCCTGGGTTCCCAGGCCAGCACAGAATTGAATCCGATACCATCAGGCTTCCCCAAGTCCTCAGATGTACTCAGAGTGGTCGGGCCCAATGTGGGCTGAGTAGCCTGGCTTTGTGTCCACCGGCAATGTCCTGCCTTTGTCCTTGGGAAGACGGGACACATGTCATTGGTGAAGGCTGATGGAGGGGGACGCGGCTCATCTCCACACGTGGCTTCCTCAGTCACAGAAGCTGAGCCGGTTGGGAAAGCCTGTGGGACCCAGCACCGTCTTCAAAATGCCTCTCATCCCTGTCCCTGATAATGAACTCCGGGGACCTGGGACGTGTCGCTGTCAATTGTGTACAATCCCAAGCAGAAGGTTTCTCACTTAGGAGCCCTCCACAGGCCCTTGGAGGGATGGAAGCAGATTAAAAGAGGAACATGGCTCGTTTAGCCCTTGCCTGCGTTTGACATGTTGCTATATTAATGTCAAGAAGTGTACTTCGCGGGAGTCCCTCTACAACTCAGCTTCAGGAATTGCATTACTGGCAGACAGATCGGAGCCTCAAGATTTGCCACCGGAAAAATAATCTCTGAGTTTTGTTTTGAATTGTAAAAATCTGAATGAAAAATTGCCTGGTAACTGTCTGATGGGAAATACATTGTCTCATAATATCACTTTCATTGATTCCCTCTCATGGTTGTATTAAAATTGAAAAGCTAACAGTAACTGCACACAGGGCCTGACAGTGCAGCCCAGGGGGGAGTGGCAGGCAGTATGTGGGAGGGGGGCAGGGCGCCGGGGGCTCCACGCATGGCACCCTGCTTTGTAGAAAGAGCACGATGCTACCTTGCCAGGGTATGGTCCTGCCTCCTGGGCACCTAGGCAGCAGTGCTCAGGTGACCTTGAGTGTGGGACCGCTGAGTGCTGGCTTTGCTGATGGAAGAAAGGAGCCAGCAGCAGGCACCCAGGTCAGGTGCTGCAGGGAGTGCTGGTGGCCCTGGGAACCTGAGCCAGGCAGGTGACCCCCCCACTTCCCTGCAGTGCCGTCTGCTCACACACAATCCCAAGTCCCATGTCCCAGCGCTGCTGTTTGGACGCTCTACCTTGACTTGGTGTTATTGGGAGGTGGTGGAGCCCTGGACAGGTGGGGAACAGGTCCTGTGGAGAGGCCCATGCTGCCAGCCTTGTGTGTGAGCCTCTTTGGAAGCACACAAGGATTTGTTTAGGCTTGTTTGTTACACAGCACTTGATAGCTACTGCAGTCGCTGGAATGGCAAGCCCAGTAGAAGTCAAAGCTGCAGGGAATGAGGGGACATGCAGGGGATGGCTTTGGGGTAGGGGCCTCTGAGCCAGCTGGCAGAGGGGTGGGCGGGGCAAGAAGGAGAAGAGGATTCCATGCAATGTGATTGGAAGGAGCTGGTGCCACCAACAGGGACTCCAGCAGGGTCTGGGGGCGGGCACAGATCTGCAAAACCTCACGGAGGCTGAGGAGGTAGCTCAGGGAAACCGTGTGTGCCTAGGAGGGGTGGGGCAGGGAGAGGGAGAGATGACGGAGGAAACAGAGAGCCGCCTGGAGACAGGGGGGCCAAGGCGGCCTGCGCTCGCCTTTCCGCTGTTCGTGTTCTGCTGTGGCCCCTGCAGCTCTACGCATCTCCAGGAGGAGGCGCTGGAGCTGGGAAGGCTGGGGCTGCCCTCGCGCGTGCGCAGTGAGCAGCGGCTCAGGCTGGGGCTCGGGTCTTCACTTCTGCCCCCTCGCCCCACCAGAAGCGCATGGTCAGAATCACTGTTGCCCGGTGTGGCCAGGTCTGCTGCCCTCCCGGGGCTGGGACCGGCCTTTTCATTGTCCTCATCCCCGAACCTTTCACATACCGTGGAGGGAAGCGGGTTGAGGTCGGGGCTTCCTTAGGGAGCTATTTCAGAAGAAAGAAGAGCATGGGACGGGCGGCTGGGGGCCAGCGGCATCGGCCATCGCCCCTGCTGCGCCACCAGCTCAGATGGATCCTTCTTCTGTGGCCACGCACAGTAAGTGGATGCTGCACTCATCCGGGTCCGCCAGCCAGGGACAGAGCACCATCCCGCTCCAAGGCGAGAGGCGCAGCGCCCTCTGCACGGTCTGGGCCTGCGTGTGCCAGCCCGTGTGGGCTGCAGACACCCCGGCCTCTGCTGTCTGCTTCTCCCTTGCTTCCCTGCCACGTACCCGAATTCTGTTTCCAGGCCTAAGTGGGAGGCTGCGTCTTCTGCAGTCCCTCTCCTGCTCCTGATCTGTCTCTTTTGTCTGCTCACACCCTGCCTCCTCCTCCTCTTCCCTCTGTCTCTGCCTGCCTCTCTGCCTGTCTGTCTGCCTGCCTGTCTGTCTGTCTCTAGCCTCCCTCCTCTGCCTCAGTGAGAGCAGCACACCCATAGTGAAATCCACAACCAAGACATCAGCAGCGAGCCGGGGGTGTTGGGATCCATCCTGGGCACAGCAGTACAGAGTCAAGGCTGCCCCCTCCTGCACCCAGACCCAGCCCAGGGAGGGGACAGCCCCCTCCTCATCTGCCCAAAACTCCGTCTGCCCTATCCTATGTCGCAGTCCGCGGTGGCACACCAAAAGCTTGGCTCCTTATGAAACCGTTTGCTCCTGCTGGAGATTAGAATTGGTAATTATCTTGCAAATGACTGTAACTGTCTTTCCTAACTGCGGCAATGCTGGAGATGTGACTGGCGGCAGCGTGCAGGATAATGGGCTTAATAAATGATAGCGCCGGCACATCGTCAGGGAGCAGAGTGTATTGGTTTGGGATGGGACAATACTGCAATTTCGGTGAGATAGGTTCCACGCTTCTCGCCAGCCGGGGTTTTTTCCCAATAGCAGGTGCTCATCATTTCTTTCATCAGACGACATTTTTTCCTTGAGGATAATTTGCAAATTGTTAATCTGTTTCTATTACCACTAGGTCATTCCTCCTTAGAAGTTTGGTTTTCCTTTCCGCCCATGGGAGGAGCCTGGCTCCCTCAGCACCTGCAAGGGAAAAGAACCTCGCTGGCCCAAGAGGGTGAGCAGAAATCAGTGGTGGCAGCCATGGTCACAGATGGGCTCTGGGCAGGAGCCGCGGTGGTGGCGCCCAGTGGGAGCGTGGGGTGGGAGAGAGTGAGGGGCCCCTCCACTCCCTCATCAGGCAAGGCACTTGGGGGGTGATACGGCTTTACCCCCTGGCACGATGGCCCGCTCTGGGATACTACATGAGATACCTGCAGCTCAAGGGAGGAGGAGCCTCACGTGGCTCAAGGTGGTCGGGGGGTTCTGCCCGTGCTCAGCCAGCTCCAGTACAGGATGCCATGGCACAAGGGTAGCGGGTAAGGATGCTCCGTTCATGGTGGCCTGGAAGCCGAGTAGGAGGATGGCACCAGGGCGGAGGGGCCGGGGAGCAGAGGCAGCACCCAAGGCCCCTTCTCCGTGGCCACCCAGATGCACCCAGAAGTCAGCCACACTGATGAAATCAAGCTGATCCGGCATATCTGATTCATTTCAAGCTGGAGCCAAAGATCCTTCCAGAGGAAGAGGCTGTGAGGTTTGACCACCTCAGGTATCCTGTGGTTCTGGCCCTTACCCTGGACAGAAGGACCCAGGATCTGCGGTGCTTTGTGGGGACTGCAGTGTACAGTGTGACTGAGGGGCAGGTGCCTGCTTGGGCCATCAGGATGCAGGGCTACCTGAGTTTGAGGTCTCCTGCCCACCCTGGCTAAGGTTCAGCCAGTGTCACCCAGGGCTGTCAGGATACAGAGGGGCCTAGGAGACCCTGGCATGTGCCTATCATTCTCTGTGGCCCGACTCCAGTTGGCAAATGAAATTCTCATTCTCTGGTTTCTCTCTCTGTCCTTACCTGATGAAGGGGTGGACAGGGACACCTGGGCTCAGTAGGCTGAGCGGATCTGACTGGATACAACGTGGGCCAGCTCTCTACATGTGCCAGGTGGTGATGCTGAAGCCTCTGCCTGCTGTTGGCACTGGCCACGTATTGGTGCTGCTCAAAGAGAGCCTGGGAAAGTGGTCATGGCTGTGTGTCCTGTAGGACACCTGAGGGCAGCTGTGGCTGGTGGGGCCTTCCCTGGACCAGCATGGGGCTGTGGTGTGTCAGAGGAGTCCTTGGAGTACGTCATAACCAAGATGGGAGAAGGGGACAGGAAGAGGTCCAGAGCACAGGTTCCTGAAAATGTCAGCATTACCAAGGACCCAGCAGTTCCACCCCTGGACCTACGAGGATTGGAGCGGGGACCCAGGCGCATGCAGGCACATCTCCATCTCAGAGTCACTCGTGAGAAAGCCAAGCCAGCAGGCATCCCCAGTGGGTGAATGAATGAGTACTGTGTGGCCTGTCCCCTCGATGGCGCGTCACCCAGCCATGAAGAGTGAAGAGTTAGCTGGTCCAAGCTGCAATGAAGGTGAGCCCTCTGAATGCTACGGTGGGTGGCAGAGGTGGGACCAAAGGACCACATATGGCCCAGAGGCTGCGGCGCAACCACCCAGAACTGTGGGCTGTGGCAGGGTGCGCTGTGGCGGGGCATGATGGGAATGTGTGGGGACCAGGCAGAGGCGATGGTTGCACTAAACACCACGGTGCTCTATGTCTGGGAAAAGGTTCCGTGTTAATTGGGTGCTATAGGAAGCATGCCTTTATCCCAATGCACCCGCCCATTTCTGGCTTGGGCGCTGGCCCCCAGGCAAGCCTCAGGTCCACCGGGGTGGCCGGTGAAGACACTGGCCAGATGCTCATCCTGGAGTTCAGGGCTGCAAAAGACGCAGCCATTCCGTCCCTCCCCCGGCTTCCAGTCTGTGCTGACTGTGAGCAGAAGACAGCATCTGGGAAGGTGGCGCTGAGGTCTGGAGAGGAGCAGGGACTGCCCAGGTGAAGAGTGTCTGGACAGAGTTCTGGTCTGGCAGTGCCTCTGGTGGCACCACAGAGCAGCTCTCTGTGTCACAGAACACACGCCTCCTCGGTCCAGGTGCTGAGGATCCTGCTGGAGAGGACGCTGGAGCGGGACAGGCAGTGCTGGAGAGTCTTGCGATCTGCTGTCCCTCAGGAACCTTTCCCAGACGTGAGGATTTGCACTGGTTTGCCTCATGCACTGCATTCCAGAGCTGGGAAGGTCTTCGCTGAGTGAAAGCTACTTGGTCTGGCAGTGCTTTGATGTCTTTTGAATCCTTTGTGGCCCCAAATCAAATAGAAGCTCTTTACATCCACACTCGAAACATCCTCATCCCCGTTTCCTTTCACTGAAAGGATTTCTCTCCCGTGTGATTATCACAAATCACTTCTGAACGGCACTTTACCATTCAGCGACCGGGCATTCATTAGGAAGACAGACACATACATACCCATTTACATGCGGCCGTTTTCAAACACTAGGCGTATGTCCATGGATATTTATATAGATGTGTACAGCGCTCGCCGGTGTAGACGTCGTCGCCCACTTCCATTAATGAAATTATCCTCACCGCATTATCGCATTATCGTCCCTGAGCAGTTGCCTCTCCAGCACCCTGTGACTCATTGCGATTTCTGCCGTTCTCCATCACAATGGCCATGGACAATTACTCAGGCCTGGTAATTCAATGCCCCGCTTCCTGTCTATGGAGAGCTCTAGAATAAGATGCATTATTTTTATAGCAAGAAGAATGTTAATGGATGTCAATAGGTTTCAGGAGAGGGAGTGAGAGAAAGAGAGAGAGAGCGCCAGCAGCTCCCGGAGAAGCAGCCATGTGGATCTCTCTCTGTCCTGGCAGCATTTGCAAGAAAAGCATTCTCGACTTCTCTGTTGCTTGAACAGCAATTACCAAAACATTCTACTAGGGAAGAATGCATTAATTGGATGCTTTCGAGAGATTTTTCAGGTTTATCAACCCAAATGTCTGTATAAGCTCCTCAGAGAGAGCATGTAAGATGCTTACAGAGCATGAATCTTAGGTTTCACGCAGGCCCCGGCTTTGTGCAGCTCTGAAGCTTGGCCTCAGCCTCAGACCTGTCCTGGGATAGGGAGCCCTCCCTTGCGGAGACCAAACCGGACAGTCTGCGGGCTGCTGGCTATCCTTCACACATCCAGAGTGTCTCTCTTGGAAAGCCCTGTGGCTGTAGTTCCAATGCTCGCAGGCCTTGGTTGCCAGCTGCTGGTGCTACTGGGAGGTGGTATGAGTTCTAAGAGGTAGGGTCTGATGGGAGGAGGTGAGGTCATGGGGTGAGGGGCCTTGAAGGGGACACCTTCTCCTCTTCCTGCCTCTCTCTCTCTGCTCTTGGTCTCTGTGAGGCCAGCATCCTCCGACCATATCCTCTTACCGGAGTGCATGTGCCATCACACAGCCATGGGGTCAGCTGAGCGTGCACTGGACCCTCTCAAACTGTGAGCCAGGCTAAGCCCTTCCTGGTGAGTTCCTAGTCCCCGATGTGGGTCACAGTGGTAGAAATCCAAGTCACAGATAGGTTATGAGGAGAGCAGAAGTCACAGCTGGTAGGGACTGTGACCATCAGTCTGTGTCCCAGCCTGTCCTGTTGCAGGGGTCCCTGGTGTATGCACTTGGGTAGTTTTCAGTCTCTTTGTGTATCAGCTTCTTTATTTGTTGAGTGGAAGAACAACAGTACTCCTTGAAAGGTGGCTTTGAGGGTTAAATGAGAAAGGACCCCTAAAGCCTATATAAACTCTAGGCCAGGGGAGGGGTGTCAAGTGCCATTATAATCCTGTCTGTCATCAGAATGCAGCCCATGGGAGAACAAAGAATGTGTTTGTCCCACCCACCGTAACATTCACTGGCCCCGAGAGGAGCCGAGGACCAATTAGACCTTTTCCAGCTTTGTTGACCAACCGATTGTTGTTATTCTCATTGTCACTGTCGCTGTCACTGTTCCTGTCCTGCTGCTCCTGGTCTGATGGGGGAGGGGATGAGGAGAGGGCTGTAGGTGAGATCCAGGTGAGGATGCAGCTGTAGGGTGAGCTCCTGGTGGTGGTGCTCAGCCACGGGGCGAGGGGATGCCCGCGCTGTGCTAGGTCAGGTTTATGAGCGCTCCGCCCCTGCTCTGCAGTCTTGTTAAACCCAGCGTCTCTTGTTCAACGTGCTGACTCCTGACCTCCTCCTCCTCCTCACGTTGGAAGCTGGCTTCCTGTGAGAAGGGGAGGAATGAGAGCCAGGATCTCTCACTGTGCTGGTGACAGTTGGTCATCCTGTCCAGTTTTCAGCAGAGGAGATTCACAGACTCCTGCTGCCCTTACCCCTCCGTCCTCCTGCTGGGGACACCTTCATGCATGTCCATCCCGGAGGACACCAAGGGCCCCATTTCTTCTTGCCTCACCTTCTTGGGTCTAAGCCTTCATTTACAGCTGCAGCCACCACATCTGTGGAGTGGAGCACACATCTGCAGAGAATCCCTGCTCAAGCCAGACGTCATTTGCGGGTGTGGGGAAAGCAGGGCTCATTGCAAGGCAGGTGGCCCTCCGCAAGGCTGGATCACTGCGCAAGGTGCTGCTGGGCCGACTGCATGGGAAACCCTGTGGACCCACGAGTCAGCCGCCAGTGCCTGGGGCCTGAGAAGCAGCCCAGAGATTGTGGACGTCGATGGGTCGGTGGGCGAGGCGCAGACTCCCAGGCTCCCTTGGGTGGGTCCTGCAGCCCAGAGAGCCCAACTGTAGGTAGAGTGGCACAGAGAAGGGAATGCACCAGTTTGAGGCCTCCTCGTGGTCCTGGCCTCTCTTTAAGGCTGTGGCACGGCTCACAGGAGTGTACTCCAGGACAAGACGCCATTCCTGGTCTTTGACCTGGCAAGATGTCCCCGAGAGGATAAGAGTCACCCTTCCCCACCATAGGCTGACTCAGGCTTGGGCTATTAGCACACTGTGGCTGTCTTGCAAAGCTGCAGAGGTTGGCTGGCACAACTTGTGCTCATGGCTTGAGAGGCCCAGTGTCCAGGGCCAGGGTAGGCAGGGCGGGTTCCTCCTGAGGCTGGGGAGAGTCGCGGATCCAGGCCTCTCTTCCAGCTTCTGTCAGTGGCTGGAGAAGCTTACAGTCCTTGGGTCATAAACACACTGCCGGGCCTCTACCTCTGTCAGTGCAGAGTTCTCCATGTGGCACTTCTATAGCCCAACTTCCCCTTGCTGTAGATGCCATGCACATTTGGTTAGAGCCCTGTTCTGCTATGCCAGCTTGGCAAATTGCATTTGCAAGGACTCCATTTCCAAGCAAGGTCCTCCTTGGGGTCCCTGGTGGTTAACTTCCATGTAGAAAGCGGAGAGGGAGGGGACATAGTTTAACCCATGCCAGGGGTGAGTCCTATGTAGGACTTGTGAAGAGACAGAGCAGGCCGGGGGCTGGGGCTGGGGCTGGGGCTTGGAAATTGTGGCTCTCGGTTCTTCCTCGTGGTGCAGGATGAAGGCCTCCCTGTGAAGACAGGCATCGTGAGCTAATGAACGAGAGCTTGGCTTTTGCTGCAAATCTCAGTCCCTCTGGGCCTCAGTTTCCTCAGTGGTAAAGCCCAAAATGGACATAGCCCCTGCCTGTGAAGACTGTCGTGAGGGAGAAGTAGATTCAGAGGGCAGAGGCTCCAGTGTGGATGGGTGCAGGAGGTGCTCCGAGGCCCCCTCTGCTGAGCCCGCTGTGCGACCACGTTGGAATTGTGACTGTGAGTGACACCCATGGTGCTGGGTGAGCTTGAACCTTGAACTCGAGGAAAGCAATTGTCTGGGGCTCTGTTGCAGGACAGGGTGGTGGGAGAAGCCGTGGGACTCCAGGCCTCATGGACACCCCAGCCCTGGGGCTCCCCAGTAGGATTCAAAACAGGATACTCCTCAGACCTTAAGCACCACTAGTCAGCCCAGGCCGGTGGCAGCCCCAGGGGACAGTGCCCTCGTGGAGCTGCTAGGAGATGCACCGTCATTCCCTAGGATGCCTGCTTGTGGAGGTAAGGCTGATCCTTCACATCCTGGGTCCTCTCTGTAGCCTGCTGGCTGTCACTTGAACCCGTGCACATCTCCTGGTCAGCATTCTGTCCAGGAGTATGGGGACCAGAGGAGGCCAGAGGGCATAGAGCTGGGCTTGCAAAGGCCTGCACCGATGCTCAGGTTGTCAACAAAGCGGCCCCAGTTGTCTTGTCAGGCCTTGGCATTTGCCCTGGTCCCCATCTCTCCTTCCGGCCTAGTTGTACTCAGGTCCTTAGGAGCCAGGATCGTGGGCAGAGTGGTTAGGTCCTCCTGGAGGACCTAAGAGTTTGTGACGACTGCGCTGTGGCTCATGAGAAAAAGGTGGGGGACCGTGCAGGAAGCTGGGCCGCCTGCAGAGAAAGAGGCCAGCATCTGCATGGCTGAAAAGGACACCGTGGGGGCCAGCAACGTAAGAGGAGGAAAAGGAAGGGAAAGTGATACTGCCCCCAGGGACCCAGCCTGTCACCGTGGAGCGGCAGCCAGGTGACAAGACTGAGAGGGAGACGAGCAGGGAGCCCAGGTGGAGCCAGGCGGGCTGCCTCTACCTGATAATGTGGGCTCTGATGGCACTGTGCCATTAGAACTGCTGCTTTCTGTGCATGGTTTGGACTGTGGCCAAGGCCACACAACTGCTAGACGGCCAAGCAGGGATTTGAACTCGGGGTGGTTTGATGCCAAAGCCCATTCCATCAGTCATCTTGTGGCCCGAGCTCCAGGGGTGAAGAGAACAATGTCTGTGCTGCAGATGTTTTGGCAGCCTTGGTCCCTCCTTGGTCCCTGAGGGCCCTTGTCTCAGTTACTTTTCTCTCAATGCTGGGACAAACGCCTGACACTCAAAATGAGGGAAGGCAAGGTATACTTAGCTTAGTTACTGGAAGTTTCAGTCCATATTCAGCTGGCTCCAAGGCAGAGCAACACATGGCAGAAAACAGCCTTTCATGGTGGCAGGCAAGAGCAAGAGGAGCTCAGGGAGAGCTAGCTGCTCAAGCAGCTGACTTCTCTTCCTTTACCTTGAAGTACAAATCATCTGCCCCAGGGGAGAGGCAGCACCCATTTCCACAGTAATCAATTACAAATTCCAGAAGCAGCCCCAGGACAGCATGAGGCCTTGGGGGGATGCCTATACACAAATCACAACAGCCCTGCTGTGGAAGGTCTTGTTGGGGAGAAAGGCAGCAAGGTCCAGGGCAGAGGTCCCTCACTGCTGGACACTGTGGTGCCAGGCCTAGGGAGGAGAGGCAGTGCCAGGTTGTGTGGGAGCCCCGTCCGCTGGCCAGAGTAGCACCCACCTGCAAGGTATAGCTAGTCCCAGCTCCTGTCTCTCTGGCTGGACTCAGGGCTGCTTAAGAGCCCTAGGCCTCTTGAGGACTGTTCAGGTGCCTGCAGAGCCTGTCTCCCATGGGGAACACTCTTGACCTTCACCTCTAAGGCTGCAACCCTGTTGGCCCGATTCTGAAAGTTCAGGACAACACCTGGAAAAATGTCATCCAAAGCTTCCCAATTGATTGGCTCTCTGGAACTTTTGATTGAGACTCTGGAACTTTGCTCTGATTCCCCACACCGCCTGTCAGTGGGAGCAGCTGGCCCCAGGTACAGGACCCGCTGTCAGTCCATGTCTTGTCCCTCTCTGCATCCTCATGGTGGACCTGCCCGCACTGTTGCTCTTGCCAGGGAACTGGGGCCCTGTAGGACACAGCAGTGTCACAAATTCTCTGGGTCCTGGGTCACCCATAGCATTGTAGATCCTGGGATCCTGGGATAGGGCTGAGCTCTGTAGATTCCCAAGCTGCTGGGAAGCCACTCTGTCTTGTACATAAATGGTGCAGTGAGATGCCTCGACTTCCCACATCACTGGTGAGATGCAGGCACACTGCTTACCATTACAGACAGGTGAGATGCTGGGGTGGGTACCTGAGAGGGACGGGGACATCCGAGATGCCGCCGTACTGCTCTGCGTTGCAGAGACCTCCGGCGATAGGGATGCGGAGAAACTTGAGGACTGAAGATCCATGGAATGTTCGGGTCCTGCTGAGTTTGTAGACACCAGATTCTGGGGTACATACCCGAGGCGGTGAGACAGGGCTCAGAACTATGGATTCCCAAGGTGCAGGGGCTACTTCTTAGTATCACAGATAGTCTAGATAGCAAGAAACTGCTTCTAGCAATTCCTACCTAAGATAGCATGATATTGCTCACAGTATGAATACCTAGCTAGGAGATACTGCTTAACATTACAGATGCCTCAGACGCTGGGCATGTTGGGAAACCACTTAGCATTTTAGATCCCTGATACGCCAGCTCCCAGTGAGCCTAACAGAAACCTGAGATGCCGGGATAGCGTTCAGTGTTGCAGAACCTTGATATGCTGCGGGAGCGCTCAGCTTTGTAGATAGGGGAAAGCTGGGATAGCGTCCAACATCATAGATGCCTGAGAGGCCGGGATACTGCTCAGCATTGTAAGTGTCTGAGAGACTAGGGCAGTCGTCAGCACTGTGGATGCCTTAGTTGCTGGGATACCACTGAACGCTGTAGACACACAACATGCTGGGATCCTGTTCAGCATCAGCTTCTTGAGACTTGTGGGAGGGTGATGAGTGGTGTACGTAGCTGAGATGCTGGGATCCAGAGCGGTCAGCTCTGCACTTTAGACACGTGGGATGCTGGGGTGGTATTCTCACTGTGCCTGCCCACCATGAAGATACCTGGTGTGCTGCACTGTTGCTTGGCATTGTATACCGCCAGTGCTGTGCTGTTGCTCAGCAGGGCAGAGGCCCGGTGTGTGTCTGTACCTCTCGGCATCAGGGGCAGGTGTGATGTGTGTGCTCAGCACCGTAGATGTCTGAGGTGCTGGGAGTACTGCCGAGGCAGATGCGTGAGATGTGCATTCCGCTCAGCATATGCACGCTTGGATGCTGCGGTCCTCCTCAGCACGGCGGACACCCCGGTGAGGTCGGCACTGCTGAGCATCCCCTATGCCCGGATGCCGCGGCTGCTTAAAGCTCCTCCTACTCTCCCGAGCAGTGATCCTTTTGCAGAGAGCCCGGCCTCGTTGTCCTGAGCTCCGCCCAGCTCAGAATGTCTGATGTCTGGCTGTGCAGAAACAGAAGGTAGTGAGGCTATGACCTGACCTCCTGGTAGCTGGCGGATTGGCTGCTCAGGCCTTGACCCTGACAGGCTGCACTGCTCAGGGCTCATCTCAAGCTGCCAATCAGAGCTGGGCCGAGCCTGTGCTCTTGAGCATCTTGTCTCCACAGAGTGGCAGGGTTTGGGGCAGGTTTGCAGCCGGCTAGTGCTGAAGGACACTGTATTGGTCAGGGTTTTACTTAGAGGAAGAGAACTGATATAATATAAGGAACGGATATTAACACAAAATATATGATCTATAAGGAATTATAAGATTGGCTTATGATAGTCAGCCACAGAGTCAGAAGAGGAAGCATGCAGAGGGCATCTACACATTCCAAACTGAAGAATTCAGTCCCGAGTTCTGGACTTCACTGCAGTACTCTGTGTAAGTCTCTATCCATCGGCCGAGAGGTCTGCGATGGAAGACTGAATTGTCTGTAATGGACGCTGAAGAGCCTGCGATGGATGGTGAAGGATCCAAACTGGAGGCTGAAGAGTCTGCACTGCAAGCCAGACGATGAAAGCCAGGCTGAATGCAAAGACTGAAGCTTCTCCAATGAAGGGAAGTCTTGACGTCTTCCTCAGCCCTTTAAAAAGTCTCTTTGTGCTCAGTCATTCTGACGTGGGCCCATTGTGCCCTAGGGTGGAACCAATCATATTCCAGGATGGCCGTTAATCCCACTCTAGGGAGGAGCCAATCATATCCTAGGCAGGCCCTGGTCATGCTTCAGGGAGAAACCAATTGTACCCCAGGGCAGGGCTCCCACCAACAGGGAACCCGCCGCTGAGTCATCCAGCCAAGTTGACACAATGCATCAACTACTACAGACACTTTCAGGGTACTGAGCAATGGGTGCTGGGGAGGCACACTGGAGACGCCAGGTGGACAGAAGCTAGCTTTTTCTTGGTCCAGCAGAGGCAAGGAAAGAGCTGTGTATGACAGAACAAGAGGTCCAGATGCAGGAGGCTATGCAACCTCGGACGGCTTAAATCCTTCTGAAATATAAGTGAGTTTGAAGATCAGCTCCAGCAGCACTAAAACCCATGACCTTGGCATTTCAATGCCCTGAGAACAATTTTAGGAGAGGGGACCACACAGTAAGAAACTGGTGGAGCCCACAGGCCCACACTGTCTCGCTTGTGGCCTGACTCTCTGATATCCATTTTCTCTGCTTTACCTTTCAGAGCTGTGCTTCCGCCCCCTTGAGTGACTCTGCGACCCTGACCATAGAAGCTCAGGACTCTGTGCTCTGGTAGACAGTGTGGACAGCTCCAGTGCATGGCTTCCTTGTAACCAGGTGCTTTGAAATGTGAAATTGTACCTTCTGCTACTGGCAGTTGAAGGCTTTGAGCCCAGGCTAGTTTGTGGACATCGTTTATGGCTTTTTGGCCGGTAGAAAGCAGCATGCCACTCTCAAGCCTGGGCCTCAAGGGCTTTGCTTTCTGTTCTCTTTCTGAGAGAACAAGCATGGAAAACTGAAGCTAAGAGACAAGTCATCCCCATAATCACAATTCTCAGCCAGCCAGCACCTCAGCAGAGACCCCCGCTGACCTGTAGCCCACTGCAAGGGCACAGGGGACTCTGGCAAGACCAGAAGAACCACCCAGCTGAGCCCAGCCCCTGCCACCAATCTATGGTGCAGTCCTGAGTTTAGAAAATAGCTGTCAAATCTAGGCAGCTTATTGTGCTGCAGTTGGCCGTGGATGCACTGTTCTGCGTGTACACCCGCTCCATGATTTGGTCCTTGGTGCTGTGGCAGTCAGTAGCAGTGTTAGCCATGATCTGTGCTTCTCTCCTTCCCGAGTAAGGAAGACCACCAGCCTACTCCCCTGCCATCCGATGCAGCAGCTGAGCTGCTCTGACTAGGGGCTGCGTATGTGTTACTTCTGAGGCAGTGAGGTTTCCATGTACTCTTTCTGCTTTCTCTGTGGCCGCTGGGAAGCTACCTGCTTAGAGGCTTAGAGGACCAAGCCTCACAAAAGAAGACAGCTGCAGTCAGAGGACGATGTGTCTGCAGGAGTCAGCGATGGCTTTTTGTTGGGTTAAGAACCCAGGATTCGCCTCCTGCTATCAGCATGGAGGTAGCTGGCTCACCTCTCACTTCTCCTTCCTATATGCAGCATGAGAAGTGATGACACTGGTTTAAGGGTTAACCTTCGGTTTCTAATCAGCACAAACCCTCCACACACAGGGCTTGTAAGAGGCCTCTCCTCAGGCACATGCCTGCAAGACTGGTGCTCTCAGTTGCTTGGTTCCCAGAGTGGATCTGTTTCACTGTCCCTCTGGGTGGGCCACATATACCTCCATGGTTTCTTCACCATCTACACAGGGCTCTGTGGATGTGCACTTGTCTGTACCCTGGTGACCTTCTTCACCTGCTGGCTAAGCTCTGAATGTTGACAGCTCCTACCGTGGTTTGTGTCTAACTATCCCCCTAAAGCCTCACGCAGGCTTCAAGAGTTTGTGACTAATTCATGATCCATTGCTGGAGTTATGGGTGTGAGCACAACACCTGCCCTAGTGCAGGCAGCCTGAAAGCCATCGGACAGAGGGCCTGAGTGCAAAGCGCCTGCTCCTCTGGGCAAAGCAGCGGAGAAAGAAAAGAGCAACTTCACTTCTGCCCCAGGCTCTGCCCCGCCATCCTGAGGCCCCAGGGCAGCCTGCACTGCGGCAGACTGGGGTGCAGTGGAAAGCTGGAGTCACTGTGCCTGGCTGGGGATGGGACTGGGGCTGTGGGGGTGGCTGTGGCGACATCCATTCCCCAATTGGCCAAGGACCCCAGGGTCACATAGAGTAAGGTGCGTTGCCCTTCTTCCTGTGTGACCAGCAGTGCTGGAGCTCACAAGGCGGGGTGGAGGCAGAGCTGTTGCCCTTCAGAGCACGGAGCAAACTCCCACATGACTTCAGAGCACCCCACATGCCCGGGCCCCCTCGCTCCGGGTCCTCTGCAGGCAGGGTCTCCTTGCTTTGAGCCATGCCCAGAGCAGCCTCTCTCCTGGGAATCCAGTACAAGGCCCGCTGTGATTGACTCCCGAAGGATGAGGTCCACGAAGCTTCTGACCCGTTTCCTAGGAAACTTAAGCGGCCCCCTCCCACTCCGGCCCTCTGCCATCTTTCCGTTTTCTCCTAGTGGGCTGTTATTTTCGCTGTGATTCCACCCCGGTCCTTCTGACCTAATTCCAATTTACTTGCTGGCTTCTCTTATTTCCTCTCGACTCTGACTCTGATACATGAGGCTGCTTTATCACCGGGCGATTTTAATCTCCATGCCGAGACCTTCTGTGGTTTCCTATTTTCCGCGCTTCCTTTGAGCTTCTGCCAGCGCCTGCGTGCGGCGCTTGGATTCCGCCGGCTGTTTGTTGAATTATTCAGGGTGCTCCTGTGTTATTCCCTTTGTGCTGTCCATGTGGTTTCTTGCCAGAGGTGTGACTTCCATGGCAAGCTGACAGCCTACTGTGTGCTGAGTACAGATGAGCTGGCGAGGAGCGTGGGGCTTGGCAGCAGGAGAAGCTCTCGGTCCGCGGGGACGCCGAAGCCCTGTAGGATGTGACATCACAACGCGAACACCTGCACCAACACATCCGGTGCACGCTGTGAAGGAAGATCCCTGCCTGGAGCGCAGATGACAGCAAACACACGGAGAGGGGGATCCTCAGAGCTGATGGAGGGCTCGACCGTGTTTAGCCATTCAGTCAACAAATGCTTGCTGGACACTGTCCTCTGCACTAAGGACGCGGCAAGAGGCATACCCGTCCATCTGCCTGCCGTCTGTCTCCCATCCCTCTCCCATCTCCCATCCACCCACCCACCCTCTAGTCCTTCATTTTCCATATCTCTCCTGATCCATCTGTTCGGCACTCACCCATCGATCCATCCACTCGTCCATCCATTAGCTCATCTGTCCATCCCTTCACCTGCCCACCGCGCACACATCCACTTATCCACCCATCCGCCCATCCGCCTAGCCATATATCAGGTGTCAGTCCATCCATTAACACATCCATCCGCCCATCTTCCCGCCCCCTGCCCACCCACATTTCTAGTGTCCATCTGTCCCTTCGTTCATCCACTCACCCAGCCAGCCATCCCTCCATCCACCCATTCACTCACAATTCGCTTTACCCCAGGCATTCTTTCACATATCTGTTCTGAACCAGGCACACGACAGTAAACAAAGTGATCTCTACTTTTATGGAGCCAGGAAGCCAGGTGAGATTTATTTTATTTTATTATTATTATTTTTTTCTTGTTTCAGAACCTTTCTTTGTTTATTTGTTTATTTTTATGGCCAGCTCAGCCTGCTCCGAGGGCAGGGCTAGCACAGCATGTGGTGCTGGGGATCGAACCTCGGTCTCTGCAGCTGCCTGAGCTTTCCTAAGCAGGCGCTTTAGACCACTGAGCCATCCCGCTGGGCCCCTGCCAGGTGAAATTAGCTTAGGAGAAGATAGAAGACACTGCCCCAGGATCTCGAGACCTGCCCCCAAATAACCAAGATGGTGATAACTTCTATGGAGAATAAAGCAGAGTGATGTGTGAGGGACCGCTAAGGGAAAGAAGGGACTATGTCTTCCGGGGTCCAGGCAGCTAAGTGGCTCTGTCCACACACTCTCAGAAGCTAACCGCAACCCTGGTGGTTGTGTGGGCTGGGAAGAGCCACCTTCAGCCCCTCCCTGGGGTGGCCCTGTGGGACTGAGCTGCGCTGCGCTGTGCTGTCTAGCACTGCCAAGTAGCGGATGACCCACTGGTGCTTTTCCTCGTCCGGGACAAGGACTGCCAGGATCTCAGGGCCGGCCAGCGCTCCACCCGGCTGAGGGGCAGAGCTGAGCATGGCTCCACTTCCTCTTTGTTGGCTGTGCAAATCAATAGAGGATTAGAGCCCGTGCTCGTCACGGACACTGATGGATTTCAGGGTTTCATAGGATGTTAATTTTAAGATGGCAGCATTTGGGGACATTTCATTATCTCCCATTAGGACATGGAGAGCACCAAGTATTTTAATCTGGGGGACTGAATTATTTAGGATCTGGCATTGACATGTCTAATGAAATATGCTTCCCCCTTCTTGGGGGGGGGTTCCATATCTGGCTATGGAAATTATTCATTAACAGAGCTAGAGACAGTGCCCTTATATTAGGGCCATTAAAGTGTTCTATTACTGATGATCTATAAAGGGAAAAAAACACGGATCAGACTCTACCAGGCACATTGGAACATTCGGAATGCCATTAATTTTAATGATCTGGTCCAAAATTGCAGAGCCATTAACATAAAACTTCAAGTTTGGGGCAGGGGAGAAAAGGAAGTGCATTCTGAATTATTGCTAATGACTGGGAAATATTTAAATCTTTTTCAATCGACTTCCCAATTTTCTTTAAGGCTCTCATCAGGCATAGCTTATTTTAGCTTCTTTTGGGGTCGTCCCAGCCAGGCCACGCCTCTTTCTTCCCCCACTCAGCTCTGCTGTACCCTGTCATCCTTGTTGGCTCTTTGACACTCTAGAGGGATGAGCCACTCTCCAGCTTGAGGGATGACTTGATTAGGACAGAGTGGAAGTTTCCACAAACCTCCTCCAAGCATGGCTCCCCACTGTGACTCTGGGCCTTCACATGTCCTGGCTTGATGGCATGGATGGATGACACATGGCTTCTTCTGGTCCTGGGGCATTCGGCTCTGTGGTTGCCTGGCTGGAGGAGA
The DNA here is from genome assembly GCA_004027025.1 of Myocastor coypus. Classification (NCBI taxonomy): domain Eukaryota; kingdom Metazoa; phylum Chordata; class Mammalia; order Rodentia; family Myocastoridae; genus Myocastor; species Myocastor coypus. The sequence goes on along the minus strand of PVJA010005310.1, from coordinate 23,571 downwards.
GGGGTGGGAGTGTGTGAATAGTGTGGAGACCTTTAGGGGCTGAGGAGTCCACAGCTGAGTCCACCAGGTTGGAACCTGGTGGGTGGAAACTTGTTTCTAGGATGAGGGGGTGGCAGTTGGAAGAGCCTTCGCCTCTGGGGTCCGTGACATGGTGAGCCTGGCAGCTGGGCCAGGAGGGAACAGTCAGCAGCTATCCAAGTCTGTAGGTGTCTCACCAACCTGCTGTGTGACCCAAGGCAGGTGGCTTTGTGTCTGAGCCTGGTGTTTACTCCTGTTTCTGTCCGTAAGACTCATCTTAAATGTCACCTGCCCAGAAAGGGCTCCCAGGACCCCTGTGTCACCCAGGGAGGCCCACGCTTGGCCCTTCTGTGCCTCCCACCCTCAGTGTCTCTTTGGCAATACTCAGAAGCATCTAGAATCTTGGCTCATTACTCATTTATCACCTTCCCCTCTGGAGGGCAAGTTCTGAGTGTAAAAGGACTTTGGATGTTTTCATCCTGCTTTGATCCCTGGTATTTATAACCATGCCAGGCCATAGTGGCTGTTTAGGTGAAGGGATGGGTGGGAACACACCCCTCCCCTTTGGCTCCACACTGTGGGAACCCGAACCCCATCTCTGTAAGGCCTCCTAGAAACGAGGAAGTGTTTGCACTGGGTCTGCAGCAAAACAGTAACAAGGTAATGCGAGTGGCCTAATATTTATACAACACGGTGTTCTATTCGCTTCCATGTGTCCTGTGCTCCTCTCTGGTCACCATGGCAACCCTACCACCGCAGCCTGAGAATTCCCCCTCTATAAAATTGGAGCTAAGAAGTAGAGAAGTTAAGAGACTTAAGTAAAGCCGCCGCACACACTGACCGCGTGACAAGCCTTAAATTTCAAGTGTGTTGACGCCTGATCAGGCTCTTCCCCTTGCAGCCCAGCCCCACAGTTTTCCTCACGCTTTAACTTGCCTGTACTTTTTAGGTGAAGCACCAGTACAAAGTCTAGAGTCCACTGTTTTGGTTTAGCACCCAGTGGGTGGTGGTGTTGGGGGTGGCAAAGCCCAGGCTACGTGCCTCTAGCAGGGCTCTCCCACCCTTGCCTGGGCTCTGTGTTCTCTGTCCACAGAGTGGACATAGGAGGAACCCAGTGCATGCCTGGACCACTGAGAGACTGGTCTGTGGAAGATACTGCAAGGCGACTAAGGACACACAACAATGCATGTGAGAACGAGGCCCTTGTGGGAGAAGCTTCAGGAACCGAGATTTCTTTTCGTGGTACTGGGGATCGAACTCAGGACCTTGTGCTTGCCAGGCAGGCACTCGGGCCATCGGGCTATGTCTCCAATAGATAGCTCACTGGAACCACTCTTGTGTCTCTGTCCTGTCAGAGCCCCTGTGCTGCCACTACTTTGTGGGTGAGAACAGCTGAGCACCACCGAGCCCTGGCCCCTTGGAAGGCCTCCCAACTGGGCTGCAGACCACAAGCAGGACATGTGCTGCTTTCAGCTGCTGTACTCTGGGCTAGCTCTTATGCAGCTTGCCTCACTGGTCAAGTGCAATTAGGGGCTTAAAGCTCAGCCCCCAAGGAGCCCACATCTCTGGGCATGATACAGTTGGAATATGATTCACAAGGCTGCAAGACGGCTCATGTGCCAGAAGCCTGGTCCCCGTGTGGTGACCCTGAGAAGTGACGGGATCTTTCAGAAATGGGCCTAGGTGCCGGAGGATGCTGTCCTTTGAGAGACTGCTCGCAGGCTGCCCTGCACCTTGGTGTGAAGCGTGGTGCAGCTTTCACCAGGCCCGAGACCATGTTGTTTGGACTCGCTGCTTCAGAGCCATGAGCCAAACCAACCTCTTTTCTCTGCTGAGAACCAAGCAACCAGCATTTCATCAGAGTAACAGGAAACAAGCCAACACAAGGACTCTGGGCGTGTGTGAGGTGCTCTGGGCTCAGCTGGGTATGTGATTAAATCTAGCAAGCAGCAAGGCTGGGTAAGCACAGTCCTTTGAAGTCTATGCCCTGAGGTTCTACAGAGAAAAAGCAGAATTCTGAGTCTGAGAATCAGGAAGGTACTTCTGGAAGAAAGCCTTGCTGGTGCACAGACCAAAGCGGTGGCCGCAGCTCAGCCATGAGGAGAGGAGGGTCCTGGGGAGCGAGGGGTGGGTCCTGGGGAGTGAAGGGCGGGTCCTGGGGAGCGAGGCGAGGGCCCTGGGGAGCAAGGGGTGGGTCCTGGAGAGCGAGGGGCAGACCCACCTTCCCTAGAGGGGAGCGCTAGCACCCCAGCTGCCTCCCATGATCCATCCTGTGAATAAAAAGTGAAAAATGGTTTTGGGAGCTCCCGGTCATCATTTGCTATCATTCTGACGAGATGAACCAGTCAACAAGATTTAGGATTAGGTTGAAAAGGAAGCAGTGGAGAGTAGCTAATTAAAAAATGGCGCAGCATTTGGTAATTGACATGAAGAGCTATTTACATGAGGAAAATCAGTAATTTTCAATTAGCATGAAATAAGAAATGGCTGATGTCGATTAATATTATACAATTATACTGGCAGAGTTGGGACACATAGGAAGCCTTCTCTGGCCCCGCATGGCTATCAGCTGGGCAGGACCACCCCCCACCCCAAAGTTACCAGGCCAGGTAAGACTTGGGCCAAACTCCGGCGTCCCAAGCATGCACAAAGCAGGAACTCGTGTGTGTGTGTGTGTGTGTGTGTGTGTGTGTGTGTGCGCATGTTGGCATGCCTGCCTGGTTATGCACGTCTGTACGGGTGCTGGGATGTGTTTATGTGTGTACATAGAGGCGTGTGGACATTGATGTGCCTCTGTGTATGTGTGTGTGGGTACCCATGGGCATGTTTGTGTACATACATATGGGTGTGTGTTTACACACGTGTGAGTGTGTACAGGTGTGTTCACGTATGTAGCATCAGTATGCATGCATGTGTATATCTGTGTGTACATGTGTGCGTATGAGCATGAGTTCACTTGTGTACACAGTAATGTGTGCATGCATGTATCTCTGTATATGCACGTGTGTGTTGAGTGCATGGATATGTGTGGCCACACGCATGTGTGCAGGTATGTTTATTTGTATATACGCATCGGGACATGCTCCTGCGTGTGTCTCTGTGTGTATGTGTGTGTATGCATAGAGCATCTGTGTAGGACTTTGTTCCCATGGGTGTGCACACATGTCTTTGCACACACAGGGGGGCGGTGTGGGTAGGAGGGCACAGGGGGAGAGAAAGCCCACCTTCTGGCAGGGCGTGTGCTGATTGCTTGCTCGCATCTTCCCAGGATCTGAGCCCTGGGCTCTGGGGTCTTGACTGGAGCCCTTGAGGATGGCACGGGCCGCGTATGAGGGTGCTGGGGTATCCAGCTGGTGCCTGCAGCCCGGAGACCTGGGAGCCAGCAGCCCTCGTGTTGGCCCCTCCTCCCTGGAAGGCACAGAGGCCAGGGGTGGGGGAAGCAGCAGGTGAGCCAGAGCTCGACCCCACTGGGAAGCCATGACCCTGTGGGTAGCAGATGCATGGGCCTGTCGGGGGCTTGCTCCCTGTGGCTGGTGGAGGAGAAATGAGTGCACTGAGGAGTCTGGCGCGGCCCCCGCCTCTCTCCGGTGGCCTGTGGCTAGATGAAGCTCCGAGTGATGCGTTTCCTGCCAGAGAGGCAGCCACTGCTGGCGCTGCTGTCAGATCCGATCCATCGCGCTGCTCCCCTCAGCTGAGAGCGGTCGAGGACTGCAGGAGGGCCCCTGCCAGCACCCCCAGGGCAGGTCCTGCAGGCCCTTGGCTCCACAAGGTGTGAGACCCTGGATGGGCCGGCTCCTCTGGCCCCCGATGCGGGGACGGGTGGCAAAAAGCTGGGGCAGCAATCCTGTGTGGAGGAGGAGTCCGGAATTCTTCCTTCTGTGGGCTGAGCCCCCCTCTGGGGCAGCTGGCCATCTCAGGTGGCTCTGGTCAGGGGTATGCTGGACCACCCCTCGTGCCTGACCCCTGCAGATTCAAGGCTTGATCAATGTGCACCGTCAAGGCTTCTGGGGAGAAGAAGACTGCTGTAGGCTCTGGGCCCCAAGATTTTGTGTAAATGCGTTTCACAGGCTCTGTGCGTTCGTGGGAACCCCAAACATGAACATGCTCTCAAGGGTCCTTGGCCCTGCGCCCCTCTCCGGAGTCATAAGAGCACTGGGAAGTGGCCCCTACCAAAGCCGGGATTGCGGGCCTTGTGCGTAATTCCACGATTCAGGTTTCTTTCTTATCTTTTCCCACGTGTTCAGTCCTGCCTAGAAATCCCTGCAAAGAACCCAGCTCTGGGATCCAGCTCTGTGGCCAGTAGCCCCGGGCATTGTCTGGGGCTAGCTATGGGGCAGAGACGGGCACACGGTGAGGAGACGATGCACGGTGAGGAGGCGGCCCACGGCTGTGGTGGGCGGGTCCCATCTGCTTGGACGCAAGGCGCAGGGAGCCACCAAACCTCTGAGGCCCCACAAGGCAGATAGTGTCTGTGGCTGGAAGGAGAGTGGGCCGAGGTGGAGAGCCCCAGGCCCGTCAGCCAGCTTCCCTCCCTGCAGCCCAGGCTCCAGCATCCCAGGCCCTACCACCAGCTCAGAGATCCAGGTGTAGCTGGTTGGGGCTCCACAGGAACAAACTATGTGTGTCCCGTGGCTTTGGGGCTCGGGCTAGCCAGGCAGACTGCCGGAAATCAGCTCTGCTCACAAGAAGGGGCTTTTATTTATTTGGGGGAGGAATACAGACATTTCCTAAAATAGTAGCCTTTCACTGGATTGGCAGTAAATTTAGGAGCTGTTCAACCTGGTTGGGCCCAGTGGGTGGCAGCCGGGAACAGAGCTCTTTGTGCACTGCCTGCGCTTTGGGGTGAGACCTTTTACACCAGCGCTTTGGTCCCAGGGCCCCCCCAGTGGGCCCGTGGACAGCGAGGGCTTCCTGCTCCCACTTCGCGGAAGTGGCGTGTGGTCCCTTTCCTGCCGGCCCAGGACTCGTGACTGCGGCTCATTTGAATTTCCTTTTCTTTGAGAAGAAACACCCTGCGCTCATTTTTCTACCTTTTTTGGCAAGATGTGAATCATAGATGAAAGCTGCACTGTGAAAAGAAGGGTAAAAAAATTAAATAAATAAAGTAAAAAAGGGGGGAAACCCCCAAGATTTCCTGTTTTGAGACAAGGCAAGGGAGGAATGTAAAAATACCTCAAATGGCAGATAACGGAGAGATGCCCTCCCCTGAGAGATTCTCCGTGAGTCTGAAAGGCAGCGGAGACAACTAGGAAGATCTTGGGGAAGAGTTGAGGCAGTCCTGAGGACAAGACTGCCATCTGTCAGAAGTTTGCGCTCAACCTTTTGCTGTTTTCTTTGTAAAGTGACTTTAGCATGCTTGAAGGGACAGTCTGGCCCTGTCCTTCTCCGTGCTGGTTACAAGCCTCATGTGCTCACAGATGGGACTTGGAGGAGGTGATGGATGGGGGTGCACGATGCTCATCAGGGGATTGGTTCTCTGAGGAGTTTAGAACTCGATGTGACACTGGGAGGTGAAGCCTGGATGGAGGAGGCCGGCCAGGGGGCGTTGCCTGGAGGAGGCGGGTTAGGGGCGTGGCCTGGATGGAGGAGGCAGGCCGGGGGGCGTGGCCTGGAGGGCTGCCTGCGGCCCTCCTCCTCCCTGCAACTCTCTGTTTCCTGCTACCACACTGTGGACTGTTTCTGCTCGGCCAGGCCCCTCCGCCACTCCATGCTGCTTTGGCTACGAACTGAAATTTCCTCAAACTGGGAGCCCAAATAAACCTTCCCTCCTTAGAGGTGTGGGTACTGCATTATGTGCGGGTATTATGTCCCAGCAAGGAGAGACTAATGAAGACACGCATCCTGTCATCTTCACTGAACCAGAGGGTGCCCGACACCAGGCGATGTGCAAACCAAAGGCCAGGAGAAACGGCTGTGCCTCCTCCAACGCTTAACAACTTTCCCTGAGGAACCTGTGGGCTCTGCATGGCACGCTGCCGAGACTGCAGGGACAGCTAGATGCATTCGGAGGTTGGAGGTAGGGGGAGGGGAGAGGGGGTAGGGGTAGGGATAGGGGGTAGGGGGGAGGGACGGCATGAACAGGACACTATTCTTTAGGAAGCACTCTTATTAGCCAAGTGGGGATCATGAGTCCTGGTGGCTCCTCTCCCAGGCTCCATTAAGTCCTCCCAGGAACTAGTGTCACCCCAGAGGGACTGGTCCAATGACTGATAGGTGCATCTGTACTGAAGGGTTTGGGGGCGCTCACAGGAGGGCTCAGCAGAGCAACGACGGATGGCCTCATGCAGCGGCAGAAGTGCCGTCCTCCTCGAGCCTTGGAGGGTGAGGACTGGTCACCGAAGACCCGTCTGGGGAGGACCATGGGGTGGGTCAGGGCAGCCGGCTCAGGGTATGCACCTCTCCTTCGGGGTGTGATCTGCTGCAGCGAACTCCCAAGTGGCTGTGGCTGGTGGATGACCAAAGTCATTTGGTTATAGAGCTTTGTCAAGCGCGGAGCAAGCAGGCCAGGTGCTACGTGTAGGCCAGAGAGGGCGCACACCCATGCCCTGTGGTGTCGCCATGTCCACGTCCTTGTTGGCTCCTCCTCTTGTTTCCCTCATCATCAGCAGCCTCGAGTTCAGCTCATGGAAGGCCAGGGTGGTGGCACTGCACGAGGACCACAGGACTATCACCCCTCTTCCACAGAGTTACCACATGTGTCTTAGAAAGAGAGAGCAGACACTCAGGCAGGCCCGGAGGCCTCAGGAGCCAGGGAAGTGGGGCAACCCCACAGGACGTCTCAGAGCCCAGAGAGCTTTATAATCTGAGAGGGTAGGATGGGGCAGAGCTCAGCTACCAAGATGGTGGCCTAGGTCTGTGTCCGTGTGGGCAGGACCATGTCCATCGCGATATGTGGAGCCGGCCCTTGTGTGAGAGGCCACATTTGGCCGTGCGGCCTCTGCAGGTGCGATCCAGTGGAGGCCATCAAGAAGGGGCCTAATTCAGGTTAACTGATCTTCTCAGAAGGTGTAAGCTGACCTGAGCCCCTGGGGAGAAGGCCGAGGGAGGCTAGAGCAACAGCCAGGAGCGCCAAGGACTCAGGCAGCAATGGGAAGAGGCCTGGGTCCTCTCCTGGAGCCCCAGGGCAGTGTGGTCCTGCAGACTCCTTGATTTCGGCTTTGGCCTGATTTTGGCGAGAGAGTAAATTTCTGCAATGCAACCAGCTTGTGCTTCTGTGTCTGAGCCTCCTGAGGAGCTGCCCGGAGCGGGGGTCCAGGCTTCCCTCCACCTCCCTCTCTCCATTGTCCTCCGCCCCACTATAGGCCAGCTTTTGCCCAGCTCCCAGAGTCTTGGAGCTAACAGTTCTCCCTCCTCAACATCCAGCTTGCCAGCTCCAACTTGCGCGGATGCCACATCCGTTCCCAGAGTCCCATTGCAGCCATCGCCTCTCACTGGAAGCAGACTAGGGTCTCTAGGCTCTCCTTCAGCCTCCCCACACTGGGCTCAGCACCCGGACCACGCCCTCACCTGTGGGGTCTCCCACACAGTCCCTCAGGACTTCTGCCCCCTCCTTGCAATGCCAGCCTTAATAGCCTGTCTTTATTCTTGGAATCTAGCTGTAAGAAACCTTGGAAAAGCCTAGTCATTCTGCAGGCATAGGTTAGAGGGAAGCCAGCTGCTCCCCGCTGTACCCCAGCTGTCCTTGTGGCCCATTTCCTGGGTGTGATGGCTGTGGACACCGCCAGTGATCCCTGAGAAGGTTACTTCTACAGTGACCTTGGTATTTATAAATATGCGTTTCGCCTGCTTTTTCTTTTTAATTTCAGTTGCTTCTCCATGGATTCTCCACTGGGTGGATGAAAATTCACTCTTCATGCTCTGCTACTTCACCCTGCAAAACAACTGAAAACTACCCCCCCACCATCTCTGTCTCTCCCTCTCTCTCTCTGTATGTCTCTGTCTGTCTGTCTGTCTTTCTCTATCTCTTGTCTCTCCCTCTCTCCCCTCTATCTCTCTCTCTGTATCTCTCCTCTCTCTCTGTCTCTGTCTTTCTCCCTCTCTGTCTCTCTGTGTCTCTGTCTCTGTTTCCATCTGTCTCTCTGTTCCCCCCTCCCAGTAGTATAATTTGTGGTTAGATCAATATTCCACATTTGCATAATTATGTAATTATTATTCACAGCTGAGCCACAAAGCAGTTCTATGATTGCATTTCCTTTCCTGATCAACTTTGTGTTTTCCCTGGAATGAATAACTACGAGGCTCTCATTTGCTCGGGCGGCATGCACCTATCTTTAATGTATCCCTAGACTATCAATCAGACTTCTAATGGTACTTGCATTTTTGTAAAAAAAAAAAAAAAACGCTCAAGTTATCTCCCAGCTCCGTTTTTATTTTTCTGGGCAATGTCATGCCCGGCTTCTGCCTCCTCCTCCTCTGTAGGGCTCTGACCTCTCTGGAGTGGCTGCATGGCTGCAACCCACAGAGCCCTCCCTGTCCTCAGTCCTTCTGTGTCCCCTCAGGGCTCACCCCAATTGTGAAGGGACCCTAGTGTTTTGGGATCGCTCAGTTCTGAATCCTTTCCACCCCATTCTCTTGTGGCTTTGTGCAGCCTGGAGGTGGAGGCTGGAGATTTTCCTTCTGAACTTTGAAGGTCATTTCTCCTAATCCTGGGAAATCCCATGCCATTTTGGTTCCCGGTGTTCGAGGCACTTTCTTGCGCTCCGGAAGCTCTTGGATCAGCTCTTAATCCCCGCCTTTCTGCAGCCGCATTGCTGTGTCCTGGGTGGGGTCTCCTTTTCACTGATCATTTAGGAGGCTCTCAGCTGGCCCTGTCACTCAGACACTGAAGTCCCCCCTTTCGGGAATGTTTCATTGCCCTCGGCTTCCTGTGCCACCGTTTGGGCCCCCTAGCAATCCGCCAGAGCCTCAGGCTGGTCCTCTGACTCTCTGCTCCCCTTTCTACCTCTTCTTCTACTTTCTAGGAAATGGTTTCGCCTTTACTTTCTTCGCCTTTACGAATTTTAAACATGACCGGTATGGTTTTAATTTCTCAGAGCCTTTCCTCCTTCTCTGCATGTGCTGGGTTTTCAGAACACACTGTTCTTCGCTAAGGAGAGGACGCGTTCCCCTCATCTCATGGGCATCAATGTTACCTACATCAAGCTCTCGCACGCTTCCTGCGCTATTCCTGTTTCCCCCAGTTCCTTGCGCTGGTTTGCTTGTTTTCGTTTCTGACTTTTATGAGATAGGCCTTCCTAAAATATTGGTGTGGTTCTATCTAAGAGCGAGGCACAAAAGTAGAAGCATGTGATAAGCACCCCAGTGTTTCCCCAGACTGTCAGCCTGTGAGGCAGGGCTGCTTCCCGGTGAGCCTGGGGGGGGGGTGGTGCTGAAAAGGCCCACGGTGCTGAGGGGTCTGCAGCTGTCCCGGGACATGGCTGGTGTCTGGTCGTGGGCTTGATCACCGGCCTTCAGGGAGCAGAGGAGGAGATGGAGCCGGCCCACCTAGGCCAGCAGCAGACTTAGGTCCTTGGAGGTCAGCCTTGTATCCCCGCTCCCAGGTGCCCAAGACCTCTCCTGCACGTGAACTATGTCTCAGCTGCGTGGGGAAGGGACTCATCTTTAGTTCCATGGAGTGAGGCCTGAGCTGTCCTGGCGCAAGACCATCCTCACCTTTGCAGCTTGAGTTTCTAGTTTCGCCTGCACTGGAAATGCCCAGGGTCTCAGAGCACTTCCGAGGTCTTCAAAGCAAGTGGGTCCAGCACCTTCTGCAGCCTCCTGCCCTTGCTGTGTTTGATCTCAGACAAGTTCATTCCTACTCTGTCATCTGCTCCCGCACTCTCTCAGGACCTCCCTCTGTCCTTCCTAGGCTTCTCCATCCTTCCCTGTTCACCCTTCTTTCCCTCTTCCAGTGTCCTACACAGGGGTCCTGGGAGGGAGCAGAGATGAATGTCCACGTTCCATCCCTCACGGATGGCTGGGTCTGCTGCCCTGGCCTTCCTCCACCCTTTGCACCATGTGGCTCCACGTCAGCATCCCATCACAGGTGGCCCCACCACGCACCAGGCTCAGGTCCTCACGCTCTGCATGCTTATGGTTTTTCCATCCCTCCGTTCTTAGTTCCAGTACTGTAACAAAATACTCAAGGCGAGGTAATGTATAAAGAATGCAGGTTAATTTAACTCATGATTCTGGAGTCTAGCGAGCCCGAGAGCATGGCCAGCACCTGGTGAGGGGGTTCTTGCTGGAACATGGGAGCATGCCCTCAGGGAGGGCATGAGAGGCTGGGCAGAACCAGGATACCAGCTCATTTCTCTTGCCATCCTACAGCCACTAGTGTTATCATGGGACATCTGCCTAATGATGTCATTTAACCTAATCGCCAACCAAAGGAGGCACAAACACTGTCCCAGATGGCCGTGGGGTTAAGTTTCCAGTGCATGAACTTTGGGGGCATGGTCAAATCCCACCACCATCCCGTAGGCGAGTGGTGGTGTCCTTACAGAAGGCCAAGGCTTGTCCCCAGGGAGTGAGGCTGACCTCCTCCTTCAGGATGCAAAGCCAGCAAACTGGCGAAACCTGAAAACAACCGAGCCACCCTCAAGGTCCCTGGAAATTGTCCTCAAGGCACAAAGCAAATGAAGCAGCATTTGTACAAGGAAATTGCTCCGTCAGACTAATGACATCCGCTGATTATGATGTGAGTGGCTACGCAGGACCGGCGCTCAGCGGAGATTCAGTTAATCAGCCTGGGGCCTGACGGAGAGGTTCCTGGAGATGGGTCTGATGGGCAGGCTGAACCTGAACTGTGGCTCTGGGATTGGAGTGCGGAAGGTGCTGGGAGCGAGGGCCGCCGCCTTCTCTCCCTGAGAGAAGGGAGAGAAGGCCCTGGGGAGCCAAGCCCAGGCTTGAAAGGCAGCCAGCCCTGGTGGCCAGGAGGAGAGCCGGGCCGTGGGCGGGCAGGCCTCCCCACTGAGCCCTCTCCTCACCACTCACACCAGGCAGGGAGCGGATTGCAGTGATTTATGCTCCACTCAAGTGGCTCTTCCTTTCTAAAATGGTGAGGAGAACTAATTAACCTGTGGTAATTAGAGAAATGCTTAGATTTCCTTTCTGTGAGCTGAGACTGCAAACGGCCCCTCCTCGCAGCTGTTCTGGTTCCCACTGCCGGTTCTGAGCTGGCCCAGCTCCCCGCTCAAGCCTTTGGGTCACGTGTTGGGGGCACTATTTCCTCCAAGGAACACCCCGTGCTGGGGGCCATCTGCGCAGAAGGCATGGAGCACATGCCACAAGGCCATGCCACCACCGTCTTCTCCAGGCTGAACAGTGACCTCCCAACTTTCCTCTGTGGGGATCTTAGCCACGGGTGCCACAGAAGGCATCCATGTCTGGAGATGGCGTCATTAGGTGGTCACTGAGTCAAGGTTGCTGGGTGGCCACGGAGGTGTTCCTAGAAAAACAGGACACTGAGATACACACAAGAATGCAAAAAAGTGACACAAAAACACAGGCCGAAGAAGGCCACTGCGAGCCAAGGAGACTCGTGATGCCTTGAATTCAACATTCCCTATGGCAGCCCGGGTGGACTGATATAGCCAGGCCAGCCTCACAGAGAGGGGACAGATGTGGCTGCTTCCCTGGTGGATGGTGGAGCTTGCAGGCCTTGGTGCACCAGCCCATGTGTCTCCCAGCCCTGTGGTATGGCAGATGGTGGCCCTACTGCCAAGCTGGAACACTCTCTTGGTTACAGTTGTGGTTGTGTTGTTAGTGAAGCAGTGTGGTGGGGCACTGCTGTAGCTGATACCTGGCTTTCTGGCCCCAAGACACTGGTTTGAGGGGGAGCTCAGGGGATTCGTGATGAGTCCCACATCTCAGCCCAGAGTTGCTCAGACTTGGGCATCAGGGAGAGTTCTGTGAGGTCCCAGACCTCCCAAGTCCTTCACGAAGGACGTGTTGGCTATTTAGGGCCAATGCTGCACATACCACTGTGTGGGGACCTGGCCGCAGAGCAGGTCCCAGGCCCAGTGTATTCTCTCCTTCTTCCTCAGCTCCAAGAAGAGGACTTTGATCCTCAACTGCTTCAAGAAAACAGAAGGCGTTAATGTACTGGGGGTGCCGAGAGCCCCATGGCCTGTGCCCTCAGGGTCTTTGGCCAGGTCACTTAGGGGCACCCTGGAGCCGACACGAGTCCCCCGATTCCACTTGGCTCAGCTAAGCAAGAGCCAGCGCTCCTTGGAGAATTTAACATGAACTTGTATTTGCTAAATTTTTTTCCCCCAGCAATAAATTTTGTGTTGTCCTGTTTAAATTGATGGGCCCATAAAAATAATGGATGGATGATTAAGAATGAGTCCATTGTTAAAAAATAAAGTAAAGACAATGATAATGACGAATTAATTGGTGGCCCATCAAACTCAAAAGAAAAAGACCCCAGTTAATTTATCACACCTGGAGCACACAAATACATCTTTCAGACCCAAGCAGGCTATTCGGTCTCAGCCAACCCGACGGCACCATCAGTCACCTTGGTGGTGCTAATTTGAATTTTATTAGTTTTGCTGGTATTTGAATTGTAAATTTATTTTGTTTCAATAGTTGTGTAAGAGCTGTAAGTATAAGCAGTTTATACCTAACTTTATATTTATGCTTGTTTAAGTGACATTATTATGAAAATAATTCGAGTTTAATGCCTTGAGTTCTCTAAGCAGTATAATATCATTCTGGTATCTAAACTGAATCCCAAGAGAAAGAAATACATGAAAATAAACGAGAAACTAGCTGCCATAGCTCGTATTTGGAGGTCCCCCCACTCCCAAAGGCCCGTGTGCTTGCAAGGTGGATCTTTCTGGAACTGGCTGGATCTAAGCTGTGTGATCCTGGGATTAAGGGTGGCTTTAAGGGTAACCAATCACTACACCTCCTGGCTGAGCACCACTGTGAGTGTGGGTGGTGGGAAGGCCCAGCCTGGGTGTGTGCCGGTGGTCTAGATGGCATCAGGGGGCGGGAGGCTCTTTGCTGTGCAGTGCCTTCTGCCTGCCCCGCCATGGGCCGTTTCTCCTTCCTGATGCACCTCTGCCATGCCACCTGCCTGGCAGCCAGTCACGCTTGTACAGAAAGCCCAACAGACTGTAAGCTGAGGTAAGTCTTTCTGTCCTTTAATTTGGGTGTTGGGTAACCAAGACACCTGGTATCTACTTTTTAATTGATTTAGAGACATGTTTTGTGCATATATAAAATACTTGTATATACATATTCATGTGTGTGCCTAGGAACACATATTTATATGTACACATACACATTCATATATACACATGCATATATGTTGTATGCACATTCTTACATTGCGTGAATGTCTAGGTGTGTGTGTGTGTGCGTGCACGTGGCATCTATGTGGTACTGAGGAGCTCAATCTCCTGCTGTTCCGTTAGGCCAGGTGGCTGGGGGAACACATGTATAGTAAAGCAGATCTAGACTCTGTCACTTGCCACGTCGTGTGTTAGTTTATTTTGATGACCCCAGGCCTCAGTTTGCTCGGGCACTAAATAAGAACAAAAAAATCACAAATCAGACAGAACTGCAGCCCTGCCTCATGGCATTGTGGTGAGAAGACAGTGGCTCAGTGTGCCAGGTGAGCCCCAGTGAGCAGCAGCGGTGTCTGCTGGGAACTCAGACGTAGGGCTCTGAAAGCCAGTGATAGCCTGGTGGCCCGAGAGGCCACTCTGGAGATAGGGAGGCACCAAGCTGTGGCCTGCATACGCCTGGGGCTTAGGGAGGCTCAGCCCACAGGATTCTGGGCTCCTGGTAGGGCTGCCTGGCGTGCACAGGCGGTGTGGGTGGTGACGGTGGCTGCCTGGGGCCCCTGGGCTGGTGCCATGGGGCCCAAGTGCCTGGAGGAGCCTCTGGCTTCATGGCCTCGGCCACCTCCCCTCCTTTGCTGCTTCCTGTGAGCTGGGAGAGTGGGGCAGAGCCGGGCTGTGGAGCCTCAGCAGATTCCCTACGTGCACTAACCTGCTATCCCTTGCTTTTGGGTTACAATGATCCTGACAGAGTATCCTTGCACGGAGCTTTGCAGTACTCACAGGTGTGTCCCCAGGGTCTCTGGAACAGGGTTTGGCTCAGTGTTTGCCTTCTCCTCCCTGGCCTCAGTCCTGTTGGCCATCCAGGTCCCTAGGTCCCACTGGGTTCCAGGAGAGGGCTCTGCCATCTCATTCCTGGCCCTTGGGTCATCCAGACCCTCAAAAGACCGTTGTCCAGCCCGGGTTCCTGGGATTGAGACTTCACTGTCTTTGCAGCGCAGAGCCAGGAAGACTGACAGAGCTCCCAGCCACGTTCGCGCAGGGGAGAGCTCGTGGGCACTGTGCATGGGTCCACACAGGCTGTGATTCGGGCTGGTGAAAGACTCCCCCAGCCCCCACTGTGGACTGAGCTTGCCCAGTGCAGGTGAGGAGGGAGGAGGGCTTCCCCCGGGTGCCCGGGCTCAGCTCAGGACAGCCTCCGGCCTCCCTCCGCTGGGTGTGACCTCCTTCCCCACGCTTCTTCCCTCTGCAGACGCCCGGGCAGAGCTGGAATTGAGGCCAGCAGACTATTGATCCTCTCTCCGACTCCTGCCCTTGCCAGGCTATTCCTGGCTCCCTTTCATCCTGGGAGGCTCCCCCTGCCAGGCAGCCGCTTTGACAGTCACCCGGATGTGCTCAGGGACAGAACTCAGTTTCGCATGGCGGGGGCAAAGGACAGTTTGGAGGCTGAGACTCCAGAGGTGAGGCGGCATGGTGCGGAGAGGGGGCCAAGTCTGCGCTAACGCTTCCTCACCGACCTTAGTGCCCCAAAACTTCAGAGTCCCCCCCACCCCGCCATCACCGGGGTGCCCTGTGGGGTCCTGACCCCGTGATGCCCGCCTGCTCTCCTGGGCTGTGGTCTGGCCAGTTTCTCCCAAGGGAAATATGTTCACCCCTACCTTTCCTCTACCGCAAGAATGCGTGCAGCGAGCCCCATCTTCTGGGAAAATGCGAGGGGAGGGGAGAGACAGTGGGAAAGGAGAGCTCTCGGGATTAATTGAGAGTGGGGAAGCCGTTCCCTTCGTTCAGATGGTAATTGGATTTTAACCCCCTAGGACTTGTTTTAAATGCAGATACTAATGTACAAGTTATCTTTCCACCCGGTGCTTCTCCCCATCAGATCTATCCACGGCTGAAATCCAGGCAGAAAACTCCCGAAAGTGTGGCGGCTTGATCGAAAATGAAAATGAGCCCGAATCCCGAGGGACAGAGAGCACCTGCCGCAGTACGTGGGCACTGAGGAGGGACAGCCATTCGGGTGGGTCGCGGTGAGCTCCCGAGGGTTGCAGGCTTCCCACCTAGGCAACATTGTCAGGAGATGGAGGAGCCTTCCGGAGGCAGAGCCTCTGGGAGGGCTGAGGCCCCTGGGGCGGATGTCCTCTCTGCTCAGCTGCCGAGGCCTCCAGCTTCTGCTGCCACGCCAGCGAGGTCCTTCCCCTTCAGCAGCTCCCCATCTCAGACGTGAACGCCGTTCCGGGAAGCTGGCTGTCACAGAGATCTCAAGGGCAGGGCTGGCCCTAGGTATCTCTGGGGCCTGGTTCCAGGTTCCCAGGTCCGAGAACCCTGGAGCTCTTACATAGCCTGGCATGGTGTGTGCACAGATGCCCACGTCCTTCCTACAGACGTTAGATCTCCTTCAGTGGCTTGTAACGCCCAGCACAATGTAAGTGCGTGTAAACAGCCGATGCACTGTCGGCGTCTAGGGAACAGTGGCGAGTAGAAAGCATCTGTACATGTTCAGCTCAGGGGACACTTTTTGTTTATTTGCTTTTTGGCACTGGGACTCAAACTCAGGGCCTTGCACTTCCCAGGCAGGCCCTGTGCTGCTGGGCTACACCACTGGCCCAGGGGTCACGTTTTGGAGAAGCTATTTTGCACCTTGAATCTGTGGCCACAAAACCCATGGATGGAGAGGGCTGGCTGTGTTTCATGAGTTTCCCAGCAATTGGGGACATGGCTGTTGTCCTCCTTCCCAAGGGGACCAGGTGGGACCTGGAGGCCCAGCCTTCCCTTGGGGACAGTCTTTCAGGATGAACAGTGTGTGCATGTGTGTGTGTGTGTGTGTGTTCCCACTGTGGTACATACATGCATCCCTCACATGGGGGAATCAGAACTACGTGCAGAGCTGTTTTCCCACCTAGATCTTCGGGTGTGAGGGCCTGCCAGGGGCTCCCGCTAGGCTTGGGGGGCAGCTGGGGAGTGGACCTGCTGGAGCGGAGCAGGGTCGATTTTCTGCTCAACCGAGCCTTACAGTTCTCTCTGCCCCGTGTGTGTGGGATCACTGTGTCCAGGAGAGTCGCAGGGCTTTGTGTGGACCATTCACCACCATCACCAGGGGTCGCGCCTTGCTGGGCTGGGCCACAGTGGGTCAGCAGATGGGAGGCTTGGGAGGGACCATGGGGGATGGGACCACGGGGGATGGGACCACGGGACCTGCCTTCTAAGATCTCCTCTAGGAGACTCTGCCCTTGGAGCCATCGGTGGCTGTTGGTGCCCCGCCGGCTCTCACGCTGGTGTAGGTAGGAAAGCTTGCTCCGCAGCCACATGCACTGGCCGGCCTCCTTTCAGCTCTGATCCTCTCCCGTCCTTCCTAGATCAGCCCTAAGCTATGAGGGCTGCTGCCTTCAGGCTGCACCTCCCGCTCTGCCTGGTACTCTGCCTGCCAGAGGTCCAGTGGGAGATGCTGTTGGGAGTCGGAAGTGAGGGTTGGGGGTGCCTAGCTGATCCTGAACCTCTGTGCTCCAGCAGGGCTGCTTCTACCCTTTAATCTCAGCTGTCTTCCCCTGGCTTTCCCCTGGCTGTATTTTCTGTTCTGTTACAACACTGTGGTGGTAAATTTCCCTGTGGGGAAATTAGTTGTCTCTGTCCAAAGGCCAGGTATGAGTTTAGTTTTGCTGGTCCCGTCCAGATCAGTCCAAATGTTTGCTCCTGAAACAAGGACCTGGCTTCATGATTCTGGCCTTGCTCCCCACCTGGCACCATGTACAGCAGGAATAAATAAATAAAAATGTCTTGTGTCAGGTATTTTAGTTTGTAGGTATCTGGAAGAAAGCAGAGAGGGGCTATTACCTGGCCAACATTCTGGGGATACCTTCCAGGGCCCTGCCCCACCATCTGCAGTGACCTATACAGCTGGAAGACCAGCTGCCAAACTGTCACCTCTGCTGCCTGGGCTCTCGCCCCTCTGTGGCTGCAAGTGGGTGTGCATGGCTGGAGGGCTAGTGCCGGGGTCTCAGCTGGGGAGAGGGGTCCTCCTGCCCTTTCTGTGCAGGACCTAGGACTCGAGCTGCCATTGCTACTTGCTGGGCAGGTGTGCCACGCCCGCCCAGGGAAAGGACGGGACTGCGCCTCCTGAACGGGCCCCACTTATGTCAGAAACCTGGATCTAGGTTTTAAAAACTCAAGTGAGTCTAGAAGCTGGAAAGCAGTGCGGAGATAGACAGGCCGGCCACCTAAACCCAGGAGCCGCAAAGCTGATTGCTAGCATCTGTTTGTAAAATCTGCTTGTACAAAATCGGGGGATTCTGTAAATTCAGTTTAATATTTAGCTTTTTTGGAAACTGAACATCAGGTATGAAGTTTATTGGCTTAAGGCACATATTTGTCATCATAGGGCAGAGATAGCCTTGCGCTTTCAGTTTACAGAGAGTCTTACTGGGGATGAATGTTGAATTTTATCCTGCATTTGGAGCCACTATGGAAATGAACAGGTGGCTTTTTAAACAGCTTGACCCGTTATTGATAGAATATTGATTACTCAGGTTCTGTGTGGCTCTTCCTATGGAGGAGCCCATGAGAATGCTACCATGCGTACCATGCACTTTCGGTGAGAGATGGAAGATTATTTTTCTTTCTCTTTTAAAAACCTGGCACCAGGAGGGGGCGCCATTCTTAGAGCGCGGGGAAGCAATACGGAGGGATAGGTAGCAGGAGGGACTCCTGGTTGCCAGGACCCGGATACCCAGTTTCTGTACTTTATAGAGGATAGGAAGACCTTGGGCTCTGCATGCCAGGGATGTGGGGGTAGTGCTCTGATGCGTACCTCCCTAAGCAGCAGGGGTATGCAGGCATGAGGAAAAAATCTTTCCGGGCTGTCGTGGGCAGCATGCAGGGGATGAGGAAGAGAGGTCAGCCAGCTAGGGCAGTAGCCCGAGGTGGTGTGCTTCCACCCTGGTTCTGGTCGTGCTCCTCCAAGCCAGGGTCTGCACCTTGGGGGACACTGAGGGTCCCAGAGGAGTAGGGCATAGGAAGGCTTGTGCCTTGCCTATAGTGACACAAGTTGTCACTTGGTTTGTGTTCACAGTCAGGATTAGTCAGGTCCCACTCAGGGGACACACCGGGCACCTAAAAGGACCATGCGGGTGCTCCATCGCGTGGAACTCTCTCTTCCCTGCAGGTGGCGCTCTCTGGCCCCCTCTTGCTGCAGGGCGCTGAGGCTGGGATCTCAGGTGACCACGGTGCCCACCCTGTCTGGCACAAGCTCTTACCGTGGCCATTGCCACATCTGGGCACACAATGTGTACTGAACCCCAGGCTCTGACTTCATCAGCCTTCCTGCGCAGCTGGCTTGGAGGTTAGCGCCCTGTGCCTGTGTTCCCGCAAAGGCATTTCAGGAGGCTCTGGGTTCTGCCATGGGTGGGGTGGGGGGGAGGTGGCGGGCCTGCTTCAACCTGCTCTGTAGGGGGGAGGGAAGCTAAAGCTGACTGCTCAAGGTCCTTAACCTTCTGCTGCACTGGGTCTCCCTAGGCTGACCCCGGGGGTCACACCTTGTACCTTTCTCCTCCGTACAGGGAATGCAATATGTTCTTGGCCACTGTACCCACAGAGGCACAGGGATTCCGCAGGTCCAGTGAAGACCCCCAGCTAATTTACGCTGAGGAAATCAAAAGCAGGATTCTTCACTTGGGCCTTGATGGAATCACCGGCAAGTCCTTACAGAAGGGGCTCCTGGCTGTAAAGATGAAGCCTGCCATGCTGCGAGATCCTGAGGGGCCTGAGACAGGGACAGTGGGTGGCCTTCAGCCTCCAGCCTCCAGTCAGTGAGCAGCCTGCCCTCTGCCCTGCTGCCACAGGGAGACATCCTGCCTAGCTGCAGAGGGCCCGCAAGCGGATTCTCCTGTCCCTGGGCCCCACGTGGAGACAAGGTCCCTGCACCTCGTCCACAGTGCCCCAGGCCATGCCCAGAACAAGGCCTTTCTCCCCCAGGCCCAGCAGGTGTCCCTCAGACTCCTCTGCACGTGGTCTGTTTGTGGGTGGAGCTTCCGGGCACATCCAGCGGACGTTGATCCCAGGGAGGCAGATGGTGATCCCACAGGAACTTCTGAGCGCGCACAAACCCCCATGGGGTTTCCCATAGTGCAATGAGGCATGCTAGCTTTGCCTAAGCACACATACTACACATGCATGCCCAAACATAGACTTCACACATGTGCCCAGACCCACACACTTCACACTCATTCCTGGATGCAACTGTTCCACATGGGCCCCCGAACACACTTGCTGCACGGGGCGGCCGAGCGCACTCCCTGTGCTTCACACCGGGGCCTGTGCCCACCCACCTCGTGGGTGCCTCTTCTTTTTCAAGTGTATTTAATTCTATTTATGATCTCACCACCAGCAGTGCATAAATTAAAGGATGGATGGATGGACGGGGAACTGGACATGCATTTATAGCCTGCCAGGCTCTCTCTGAGGCCCGCTAATGCAAGGATGTAATTTTTTAGCCTAATAAATGGGAAGCAGCCTCCCCTCATGTAATTGCTGCCTCAGCAGTCAGGGCTCCGCAAACGGCCCATCCGTCTCTCGGGGGCCGGTGCCAAGGGGAAGATTTTGGCAGGTTATCTCCACACAGTTACTCAGTACAGCACTGTCAGTCAGAGGTCAGCCTGTGAAGCAGGGATTTATAAAGTGAGCTTGGAATCGGAGCCCGGGACAGTCTATCTTGTGTCGCAGATCTGTCTCTTGGCTTTGACAGATTCTGATCAGTGGTTGATTCGGAGCCCAACACGATGTCCAGGCAGCAGGATGCCTACCCTGGGCGGCAGCTGTCTGTCAGCGCCTGGCAGCTCTGGGAGACGCTGCCGCCGCCTGTGGAACAGGGGGCATGGAGAGAGGCCAGAGGAGGCTGTTCCTCAGATGGAGATGAGGAGATAACGGAGTGGCCAGAGAGGGGCCTGAGCGGGACATCGGTGCCTGGGTGCCACGTCCACCAGGGAATGTTGATGTCCCTCTTTCGTGTACAGTTAAAGTGTGCACATGCACATTTAGGTGTCTTGCTGTGTGCACCTATGCCCATTCTTCAGGGTAGGAGCATGAGTTACGAGTGTGCACGCACATTCATGTTTGCACTGGCATGTATCTACATAGTTGTGCACACACACGTATGTGTGCACATGGAGAATGCATCTATGGATGTGCATGGGCCTACACATTGTATGCATACTGTGGATTTGTGCAACTGTACACACTTGCGTGTGGGCCACGTTGATGTTTGCATGCATGCTCACACAGGTTTGTGTGTGTGTGTGTGTGAGTGTGAGTGCGTGCGAGTGTGCCTGTGAGTTGGTGACTGGTTAGAATACTAGTCCTTCAGGGGAGGAAGTGTCTCAGGTGTCTCTGAACACCTCATGCAATCTGATCAGCAGTCCTCCATGGCGAGGCTGCCAATAGGCTAAAATAAAAAATGCAGAAATCACCATTCCTCCACAATTCTGTTTTGTGTGTGAGAATCCGGGTAAGAGCCTTCTTCTGTGCTTGTACCCCAGGCTCTTCAGAGGCAGAAGGGAGAGGGCCTGGCCTTGAAGATGCCTACAGTGGCGGCTGCCCTGAGCCATGCAGGAGTGACAGTGACAGCAAGGGGGTGCCCAAAGCCCTCCTGGTCTTGTTTTGCCCCCAGCGAGTCCTCCCTGGGGAGGAGCAAGCAGCCTGTGTGTGACAGGCCTCCAGCTGGATGTAAAGACCTGGAAACAGACAGAGGTCTGTCTGAGGTGGCCCCCCCCAGCCCACCCCCATTTGGCAGAGGCGGCAGGGGAGGGGGAGGCGCCCTTTGGGGTGAGGGCTCTGTGTGAGCCCTGTCTGGCTGAGGTTGTTGTCTCTGGGGAACTGGAGGCTGCTTCTGGAAGAGGAATTGGACGGGATGGGGCAGAGGGGCATACCTGGTGGGCTCTGGTGGGTCCTGGGTCTGTAGGCCTCACACTCCCTTGCCCTCAGCCAGAGCCCCGCACTCTGGGGCTGGGTGCGCAGGATCGCTGTTTGGCTTGTTAGAGCCATGAGAAGGAAGAAGAAGGAAAGAAGGAGGCCTGGCTGGACTCAGGGAGGGCAGGAAAGCGAGCTGAAGAGAAGACAGACCTGCCTGCCCCAGGGCTGATGAGATAAACAGCTACCCTGGGCTCTGCTGGGGACCTGCTGGAGGGATGTCACAGCCCGACAGACAGCCCGGCTTGTCAGCCTCCCTATCACCGACTCCTTCAGCTCAGGCTGCAGGGGAGATTGAGGCCCCAGATTGGGCTGGAAAAACTCATTAAGAGGGTAGCAGGGCCTGAGGCCCCGACTTCCCGATTCAAAGAGGAGCCGAGACTGGCAGCGAGAAATGAGTCTGCTCAGCTTTCTCTGTTCACCTCTCCTCTCTGGAAGAAACACACGTTGGACTTAAGACTGAATATACCCACACAGCCTTTCCATCTTGCCAGGGTGGAGCTCTGGACGGGCGTGGGGAGCCGCAGGCACAGCAGGGCGAGTATCTCTGGAGTTTTAGAACAAACACCCGCCCTGCTGCCCGGGCCAGCACCGAGGATGTCCTGCCCCATCTTGTATGAAGGAGAAGGTCCTAAAGGTGTGACTGGCCCTCCCGTATCTCAGGCCCCTCTCTCGCCCCAGCCTGGCCTTCAGGGGTGCTGTGTGGAGAGTCCCTGCAGAGTTCATCCTTAGGAGGTTATGCTCCACTAGAAAGCCCCGCAGGCATTTGGAGTTGGTCCATGAAGCTCCAAAGTCTCTGCTTCAGTGTGGACTTAGGTGACTGCAGAGGACAGCCCAGAGTGTAGGGAGGGGCCCTGCCTAAGCTGCTACGAGCTGGATGCCTGAGCCTCTCCTTCCATTGCAAGAGCCTGAGAGGTGGCTTTTATGAAAGGTCTGAGAGGCTGCAAAAAAAAAAAAAAAAAAAAAAAAAATCCGTGTTCCCAGCTGTATCCTTGTCATTAAAGATGGTCTGGGGTGGGCTGAGGTGGCGGCTCAGCACTTCCACATGGCAGGGACACAAGGAGGGCACTCGGGACAGGGAGGCTGGCCCCATGTCCTGAGGGCTCACATCTCGTCTCTAGTCTCATGAGACAAACCCTGATGTGAAACCCCACGCCAGGGGGCCCAACACTGAGCACCGTGTCAGGGGCTCTCGCCAGTCCTCCTCCTGGGAGCTAGAGCAGGGACCCAGGCAGAGGGTCCCCCGACCCCACTTGACATGGGCAGGGGAGGCTGCCTTCCACCCAGCTCTGACCAGGCTGTGACAAACCTTGGGTCCCGAAACACTCACCGGGAGTGTTTTGTTGAGGGCCTTCATACAGTGGACAGTGACAGGGCGTCTGCTGTGTGCCCCTGTGTGCAGGGTGCCGGGAACGTTGTGAGCAGGTACGCGCAGCTCTCGCCCCTGTAGATGCGCACGGCCCACCCCCTGCCACGTCAACAAGCACTGACACCAAGCGGGACAGCCAAGTGCCACATGCAGCGAAAAGGGAACTGGGGGAGGAGGCGCCTGTGGGGTGGACTGCAAGCACTGTGCGTGCAGGGACAGACCCGGGGCATCATGGGGCAGGAAGGGTGTCCCAGGGTGAGCGGGCACAGCACAGGACCCCAACAGGCCTCCCGGCTGTGAGGACACTGGTTTTCCCTCTGGTCCAAGCGGCAAGCAGCTGCAGGCTCTGACCCCCGGGTGGCAGGACCTCACTCAGATGGTGCACGACCGCTCTGGCCCCCGTATTAGGCCCCTGGGGCATGGCGTGAGGTAGGGTGATGGCACAGCTGCTCCCACGGCGGCCTGGGAGAGGTGGGCAGTGGGGGCTCCAAGCAAGGTGGGGGAGGGACAATGGGATTTGGGCAGGGAGCAGGGAGAGGCCACAGGTTTCTGGCCAGTTGCGGAGCGTGGCCCTGGGGATTGCAAGGCTGAGCTGGACACTTAGGGGAGAAGTGTGGACGTGGACAGTGGGGCTGCTGGTGGCCACGTGTCTGCTGGTGTCTGATCACACCCTGGTGCCTGTGCTGAGGTGGTGAGGGGCAGGCCTGTCCAGGCATCGGGAGGGTTTGGCTGGAGTGGAAACCCTGGCACGCTGGCAGGTGCTTGATGCTTCTAAAGGCTGAGAACAGAGCAAGACAAGGCTGAGAGACTCTAGGGGAGGAGGAGGAGCCGCCCGACAGGGCTGGGGGGCAGTGTGGTGGTAGGGCCCACCCCCAGGGCACAAAGCCTGGGAGAAGGAAGCTTGCCATTGGAGGGAGGGGCCCTTGTGGCATGACGCTGGCAAGCCGTGGGCTGGGG